>JAVQKI010296736.1:0-10453 GCA_036025975.1 Nematalosa erebi
GTTGTAGTAGTAGCAGTAGTAGTAGTAGTATCTTCATCACTATTCTAGTATCAAACCAACCACCAAACATTCACAGATAGGTCAAGTACTGCATGCAGATTCTGTGATACCAGGCAGAACCAATCTAAGCTGCAGCTGGCTCAGGCGAGTGAAAATAACTGAAGTAAGCAGATCACTGTTTGCATAGAGGAATCTGATATGGTCATTGCTTTCAGGCTGATATTTCAAAGTGTTGTAAAACCATTAGAACAGCCCTCCCCTCTTAGACCACTGTGCCTATCTGACAGGGCCATATGTGGATAAATGAAAACTCAGGCTATGAGATAACAACACATGCAAGTGCTACTTGTGTGGTTAGCAACAACAACAACAAAAAAAAAACATTCTTTTTCGTCCCCACTCAGACTGTGCCCTGTACCATTGACATTTATGTCAGCATGTCATTTATTTTGTCTTTAAAGTTATGTGGTGGTCATCCACTTGACTCACTTGGAAAATGCTCCATATAAATTCTGACAGTCTGCTTAACCTGCAAATGTTGTGTCAGTATGGTTTGGCTTTGTCTTTAAAGTTGTTCATGCTCAAAGTTGATCATCCAGTCTATGTGTTTGGTAAACATTCTGTATTAATACTGACAGTCCCCTCTATCTCGCATGCTTGTGTCCCTTTTTTTGTCTCCAGAGTTGTTTGACCATGGTCATTCAGTTGAGTTGTTTCAGCTCTACATCTGATGACCCATTTAAAACATGCTTATAAGAACCCCACTTATAAATATATAACTGATTATCCATTTGCATTTCAAAGCAGACAGAGTCAGCAAAAATCAAGTTGCTTTTTCATCCATTGATGTGATTTTAAGGTTATGGAGATCACGCATAGAATAGTGGGAAGACTAAATTGCTTGCAATTCAGAAAACATGCATTTTAATTAGGCTCTAGTTTGGCATCATGTGAGTTCCAATGTTTATAATTTGGCCTCCTTGTTTCCCCCTCATTTCCACATCCGCTCATGAAGGGCTTTGTCACAATTACGTAAAAAGTGGGATGAGTATGTAAACATGGCATAGACCTCAGAGAGTGGAGCAGAGACTGAGCGTCGTGTTCATTTACTGATTGCCTTTAAGAAATAAAAAAAACTGATGCTTGCTGTGGAAAACAAGAATATGTGCTGAACATTTTAGTTTCTTTTTGGCAAACTACATGACTATTCAGCCTGATAACAACTGGATGCTGCTTGATGCTGTGATCCTCAAATTGTTACTGTAAATCATAGTGTATTGTTGAGAGTGTGTGTGGAAGCAGAGTCCATCCATCTGTCAACCACTAATAGGGTTTGATGTAGTGATATTGTGCTTCCAGACACACTTCACTGCGGGCCAACCACTGAACACAGCTGTATTCTCTGGTTGGCGATATTGCATTCATTTTTAATGTCCTTAAATGGATAGCCATTTCTTGATCTAGCACAAGATCTAGCAAGCAGCCATGTTCAAGACTCACCTCATTGCCCCTTCATAGGCTGAGAAAACTACACTGAACAAACAATCCTATTTTTTTTACTAGGATTGACATATATTAGTTAGCAGGTCATTAAGATTTCATGATGTATTGTTTCTTTGTCCAAATGGCAGCTGTCTGATGGTGAAGTATACAGTAGGTTTGAGTAGATAGATAAAGACTTACTGCTGGCAGCTGCTGGGTGCAGAAAAAATTTGGACGTATAAAATGTGTGATGCATCCACTGAATCAGATCGACCAGTTTAGACATGTTGCTATGGTTTTACCTTTGATAGATGCGAAGCAATCAGTGACTGTTGGAAGCCATTCACTTGTCCCAGCACAAGACAAACAAATGTCTGAGCAGCTATAATTGAACGACAAGTTCTAGAATACGATTAGAGCTTCACATCAGGGGCAGTTTCATTTCATAAATTCTGCTGAAATTGATGGTGTTTTATTCCGTATTTATTATTATTTCAACCACAGGTCTGTAGACAGACCTATCCCTGAACTTTAGTATGCTGTATTTTGATATGTATCAGAGAAAAGTTTTAGCATTTTTTTCATTAAAACTGATTTGAAGTAAACAACTTCCCATACTTTATGTAATAGCTCTTTCTAATCAGTGGCTATTTCCATGAAGTTTGTCAGTTCAGTTATTATATTTTAGTATGTTTGCTGAGTCACAACCCCCAGTTCGAGGTCCTGACATTTTCATAACAAACCTGTGCCTAGCTGAACCACAGAACCTGTTTGCCTGGCCAGATTGAGAATCTTAATGATATCTGCAAACGTGCTAATCGGTTGACCAAACTAAGTCTTGGTGCACCCAGGTGTTGTTGGCAGCACACATGGCCAACAAAGTCTTGGATAAAACATCTGGCAGTTGTAGGAGAAATCTGTTTTGGGGGACCTCAGGGGGCTTTTAGCAATATGACCATAATAAGGTGTGCGAGTGGCACTCCTTTACTCCCACTTAATCCTCTGAGCTGGCAGTCTTTGCACACTGCAAGCTTTACATATATTCTGCTCATGAATGCAGTATATTACCTATGCAATTTGACCCACAAAACCATTGCAGGCGGTGACGGAAAGCAGTGGAAGATTTATCCCTAAAATGGAGGACACCCTCAGCAGCAAGCACTTGTCAGGGCGTTTGGAGAGGATGGGTGGTGATAAGGATTGGTAATTATCTCTGAAGGCATCACAGAGCCACGCTAATTTGGTGTGTTTTGTATTTGTCAGTCAGAGAGGAGCTCAGTTGAGTTAACACACTCCTATCTCCCTTTTTGCAAAAACAGTATATAAGACACACACACACACACACGCATGCACACACACACACACACACACACACACACACACACACACACACACACACACACAGCACAGGACAGCCCAGGACACATGGCATCCAGTGTTATTCTTGTTAGAGGATAGCAACTTTGTCAATGGCTTACAGTATGTTTGGTCAAATGCTTACATGCTCACAAGGAAAGCTTCAAGGCACAGAGTAGGCTTCAGCCAACATCTCACAATACAATGGAACGGGCCGCAGCTTTATGTTCATCCCCACTCAAATGCATTGACAGTAATTGTTGCCACAAATCTGAAGGTAAAAAGGAAGGGAAAAAAAAGCTTTAGGAAAAAGACTTCCATAAGACTTCAAGTAAATGCCAGCAACCTGATCAAAACTTTCCAAAGGCCAAGAGATTGCCAAAAAAGGGGTTAGGAGCCACTCACACTCTCTGACATTTACCTTCTGTGGCTGGATTTAAAGGACAGTTGCAATATTTTTCTATGCTCTAAACTTTGTGGTGTTGAACTTGGCCCTCTGAGATATATCACAGCTAAGTTGCTGACTGAGAGGCGTCACTATGAAAGGAAGACCTATTGGTGTGGAATAAATATTTCAAAGATGAAAGCATCTTAATCATCTTCATTGCAACCATTTCAGAGATAACTCTTCTGTGTTTTTGCTTGTGTATATGAATGTGTGTGTGTGTGTGTTGAGAGTTGAGAATGGGTTTTGTGTATATGTGTGTTTTAGTACTTTTTGTTAGTACTTTTTTATCTTTGCAGGCTTTGTTGTGGGCCTTGTTGTGGAGGTCATAACAAGAGGCGGAACTAAGCATGAAGAAATGTAGGCGTATTTGCAACCAAAAACTTTAGGTTTACAAAACCCATCAGCAATGTGACACATATTACCAGATGTCAGTATTTGTCAGTCTTTCCAAACAGTCATAAAATCTGAATAGGTTATTAGTGTCAGTTCCCTCAGTATCTCAGATTCCATTCTGAACTCGACACTGAGCTTGATTGGGACTATATTTCAAGCATAAAATAGGCTACAAGACAGATTTCTCTGGCTCTTGTATCATTTTGTTGTCATCCTTTTCTAAAAGCAACAATTTACATTCACTTTAGCTTAGATGCAATGAAGCCTAAAGGGTACCTCGGATTATTGGCAGATCTGAAGATGCCCTGTTATGATGGACCTAAATCCATAAACGCCGACTGCTTGCTTGTTCTCTGTAGAGCATCATGTCAAAAGTTTAAGAGAGTGTTGAAAATATTACCGCTGAGCTTGTTCCCTGTTTTCTAAATTGACCCTCAATGGAGACATTTAGACCATGATATCTGAAGGCAACCTAGCTTGGACGGATGACTATCTACTGTCAAAGGATGGGTTAAAATTGACCACAGGTGTGGATTAGATAAGAACGGATGTTTTTCATCATAACTAAATGCTGTCATGTCATCATGTGCATTCAAATCATGTGCATTCAGCAAGCAGGGAAAATAAAGATTCTACTTGCATGTTATGTGATCATACACATGAAAACGAAGTTTAATTGAAAGGAATTTACAGTAAACACATTTGTTGAAATGATCAAGCACACAAGCATAGTTGTTAAGCAAAGCAACAAAACAGGATCTAAACAGTTTTGCGAGCCCAGTAATTTATCTCTCTGACATCATATGTAACTGGGGCATATTTTTTTAACAAAATAAAAACATTCCACTGAGAAAGACAAGGAACAACATAACATCCAGGGCTTGTGGAATTTCAATGTGCCTGTACTTTAAACACAAGACGTGACGAAGCTGGCCACTTTGCTCTTGCACAACAGATCAAGGCAGCCCAAGATTTAGTAGTCAGCACAGCCAATTTGTGCCACTGAACACTCCGCAGGCAGCGACGGGAGTGGCGAATGATGTGAGGAAACTAAACGGATTGGGGTTGAGGAGAGACTGTGAACTCGTGGAATTGCACGGCTGAGAAAGTGCCGGTTGAGAAACTTAAAAAGCGGAGAGAGTCTCTGAAATAGCTTCCTCCCTTGTTTTGGGTCAAGTTTAGGGTTGAGGTAGGGTCGCCGTGTAATTTTGGAGGCGAGGAAAACAATGAGGTCTTCTGTCTCCATGTGCCCACCCAGCTCCTTTTTTTGGTGACTTTTTGTTGGAAGATGTACCCACACAGAAGTTTTCAGTGCTTGCTAGAATGAAAATGTCTTTGAGATATACTGAATAGTCATTAGTGTTGCTCTTTAGCAAATGCTTCTGAAGTATTTTCTCAAGGTGAGGCATTACTAACATTATGTCCTCTGTGTGTCCTTTCTAGAAAAATGCAGATGCTCATAAAGTTAGAATTTGTTTGTGAATGACATAATTTTTCAGAGAATTTTTTTTAATATGCATACATTGGTTGTAAACATGTGACTATAAAAGGAAAGAATGACTATAGCAACCCTACGCATTCGTATTCGTATTTGCATTCTGTGGAGAGTGTAATTGTATAGGACTGCTTGATACAGTATGTAGACCTTGAATGTGACAGACATGTAGTCTTGGAAGTGGCTCTGTGTATGGTGGAGAAAGAGAGGGTCAGTGAGGGATTTTACCCAGCAGCTGCTGTAGACTTCTGCCATGTGAACGATGGTTCAGAGTGGCAAACCCGCACAAAGCCTTAATGTAAGTTTCTCTTTGGTGGCACAGATGGCATGGTAAGCCAGTGACTTAACACGGCCATACGGCCAGCAACGGAACTCCACAGCTGTGCCACATTTGGTCAGTGTTTTAGAGTGTGAGGTTAGTTTTCAGCTGAGGTACTTTCTATGCGAAGTCATGTAGCGTAAATTGGGACTCTATCAAGTGGAGCTTGTCATTTGCCTTTGGCATGGACAGGATATGAACCAGGTTAACTTGAGAGAGTGTTGGTCTTTTCTGTCTTTTAACTCTGTGAGGTCATATTTAGTGAGTCTTTATTGATGCGGTCGTGTGTAAATGTTTTTTGTGAAGTGCATCTTACCATAAAAGAAAGTCAGGGGAATGTTCAGATTGTAATGTAGCCTGTATTCTGTATAATTATCTGAACAAACAGCCCTCACCTCAGGCTCTGGCTGTCCAGCCATGTAATTAAGTGTTTTCATTTAGTTTAGACTGAGATGTGTTTGATCTGAGGGTTCATGTCTGCTATTTAAATTCTCATGTGTAAACGCACCTTATGAAGCAAGTGTGACAGTTGTAGTGCAGGATATGCCCAAGCACATCAGCCTGTAGTTACCCATCCACATCATTAAGTATTTGATTTAGATTTCAGTGAGAGAGATGCCATGTCAGGTCTTACCTCCACTAAATAGACAGTTGTGCGCCATTCAATCCAGTCAAATTTAAATGCGCTCCACAAAGCATATGTTGCTGTTGTGGTGAATCATGAAATTTACATAGGCTTTCACACAGCAACAGAATGAAATGTTTATGTTACATGGTACCATGTAAAGCCGAGAACTCTCTGTGGCATGAATGTGTGGAGGGCTTCTGTTTGTCACATGTACTTTCATATATTCCCATCCACCAATTCTCAAGCATAAGTCAGGCCTTGTAATGCACTTGAATGTGGACAGCTCCAATACATTGAGAGGGTTATCAAGGGATGAAAGAACAAAGGAAGAGGTGCATTAGTCTCTGTAATTTCAGTTATATCTAAGTTTAAGTGAAAGATTTGGATGTGGAGTCTTCACAGTAATGTAGTAACACGGTACCCCAATGCAGTATGAATCCATTATTGTCTAATGACTGACAATAAGTGTTATGTTTTTTTAATGATGATTTGTGTTGCGACAACTGTGGATGACAACTCCTTGACTGTGATTGTTGCTTTTTTGTGATTGTAATGTGGGGCCCTGTCCATTTTGTGTCCTTTTACAGCCTACTGACAGTCAGGAATTACTGTAGTGAGCGATCCCTCCCATTTTATCAGCTCCCCTATTGTTGAGTCATGACTGGCAGTCGATGTGATTCCACATTGTCCATCGGTAATTGCTCAGAATTAGAGCTTTCCTCCACTTGTGATCACCATGGGTGACCAGCATTGTGATTGTGATGCTGCAGGTCTGTGATTAGACAGGGCTTTATGACGTACGCACCAGTGTGAGCCATCAAACTTCAGTCCTGACACTGACACAGACACAGACACAAACTAACAGTGCAGAGTATGCTACCCCCTGAACAGCATCACGCTCAGATCCACCATTTCGTGTTTATGCTCTCTCTCTGTGTGTGTGTGTGTGTGTCTGCCTCCTCTGTCAGAGCTGACATTTTGAGGGATTGCATCATCTGCTGAACGACTACTGTCACTCAGTGACTGGGCCTGCTCGATTTTGTCACCATGGAGGATTAGGTGGATGAAGGCATGGTAATATAGTGTGATGCACCACAGTGTTGATGCACTGTGCCATTAGACTGGTCAGTAGTATACATGGTGCCTTTCTTCCACTGAGCCAATGTGATGGAAATGAGCTGTTTAGAAGAGCTTTTCAGTCTGATTGTTTTTGGCAAAGCAGAGAGGAAGATTCAGGTTAGTTGATGTTTGTCTGAGCTTTGTGTGATGTTCAGCATCAGCAGGCAAGATAGTGGTCAGGCTTGGCTGTCGTGAAACCTCTGCTCAATATCGCATTTCGCTGCAAGAAGTGAAAGAGGCTAGTTCACCGGGCTAGGAAGTTATACCTGGGTTCTGTAAGATCTGAGATGCTGTAATCTCAGTGTTTGTGTCATTGAGTTGCTGATTGATCAAATAATTCTGTCATTAATTATTCCCTTTTAAACCACTGGGAAAGTTCCACACCACTGTGGCACAGTTAGATGTGCATGCTGTCATCACAATCTCAACTGTATTCTTTTTATCACATTTAGTAAACTCATAGCACTAAACTGTAAATGATTTTGAATACTTTAATGCTATGAACATTGTCATACTGTATCTCTAATTTCTATCAGATTTTCATGAGTTTTTTATACACACTGACTTACTTCTTTCTCATAATCATGGCATACAGTAGCAGATCACAGTTCTTGTTTAGTTATGTGAGATTTATCTTTCCACTCTGGTAAATAACAAGCAAGCTTAATTATCATTAAGACTTACAGATCAGAAATGAAAATACCATCCATGTTGCTAGGTGATATGAACAAAGGTTGTACTGCAAAAAAAAAAAACAAGTTAAAGTCTAGAACCATCCAAAGATATATGCTTGCATAGCTACAAACTCTCAGCATTCAGAATTTCCATACAGAAATGCCATGTATCTCACAGGGTGTAACAATGACACAATAGATGAAGAGGCTGAATCACCTGACTTAAAGGTCCAGCTTTCCTAACAGTCCCGTTTGCTTTGCCTTTTTTTCCTTCCTAAATGCGCGGTAGAGTCTAAATCCATGTCCTGAAAGCGGGAGGTCATGCTGATTGTGTTGTCAGATTGTGGGAAATGAACAGCGTGGAGTCTTTAAACCTTTACCCTCGCGTTTCACAGTACACAGCACTCTAGCCAATGGAACAGCGTCAGTGGCGGCGGCAAAGCTGAGATTGTGTTCACCAGATTCTAATGAGCTGCCACTGCAGAATTGATGGGTTAACACTTGCAATTTCTAAATTAAATTCACAACTGCATGTAAATCGTCACGGCATGAAATATAAAACATGAGCTGGCTTATTACAAATGGCTGTGGCAAGATTTTGGCCAACAGATTGCCTGTCATTTGTTTTAACAATACCTGGGTAGGGTAATAATGAATGGGTTTTGTGTGAAAAATGTTATCTAGTCTGGACATCTTTTGATTCCCTCATATTATAATTAAACTAAGAGTTAAATAGGTATTACTTTGTATTCATGATGGTATAGAGAAGCGATATTCAGTAGTGCAGTACCATTGTGTTGGAGACACAAATGGCACAAAGCTGTTCAACCAAAACTACTCATAATATTTCTTTCTTTTTTTTCTTTGGTTGTCGTGTCTGTTGTACATGTAAATGCTTCTTTTTTAGTTTATTAGTAAGAAAATTTGCTAGTCAGAAGGAGAACAAAGAATTCTTTTATCTCTGCCAGTACAGGAAAATCATCCATCCTGGTATTGTATTGTATGTGTGTGTGTGTGTGTGTGTGTGTGTGTGTGTGTGTGTGTGTGTGTGTGTGTGTGTGTTAGTATTTAGGGAGTTTGAATTTTGCTTCATAACTTATCTTAAATCTCTTGTCACTTCCTCCTGATCAAAACAAAACTCTGGTTAAGTGCTTGCTTGTCCCTGAAAGCATCCAGTACCTCATTCTTTATAGCTGGATTACTTTACTTATGCGAGGGTGTGTAAGGAGACCATGGTTGTTTTCATGCAAATGGCTGTAGTTAGAGTGTGGATCCCGCACATCAGATCACTCGAGGGGTGTTGCACATTAAGATTGTTTGACAGCCTTGTTTCATACGTAATTGGGCTCATCTCACTGTAAATTACTGAAGATTTTCTATTTCCAACCCCTGTGGCAGCCTTCACTGGTGGAAAGAGCCCATCCGGTTCGTCTCGGTGTGCCTTTCAGCAGTGTATTACATGTGTGTAAAAAGGTGAATTAAATCAAAAGAACAATATGAAATCTCTCTGTGATGATTCAACCAGTTTAGGGGAGTAAGAGGCAGGGTGGGGGCTCTTGGTGCCTGCATACGGGGATGGATATAGTATAGTGTTCAGTTAATCTCCTTGAAAAGGACTAATCCCATTAAGGCTGCACAGGCTTCGTATCTTTGGGATGGTGGCCTAGGGGTGTTAGGCTGTGCACACGTTTACTGGTTGATGAGTGCAACAAGATCTGCTCGGTTGAGGCAGCAGCGACTCTCCCCCTCCCTCTCTCTCTCTCTCTCTCTCTCTGTATCTCCTTGAGGGAGTACTGTCATTTTTAGCGTAGTACAGATGACCTCCAATGAAGGTTCTTAGAAGGAAGTCATCAGCAACACCCCCCACACACAAACACACCAAGAAGCCCAAACTATGGCATGAAATCATGGCATCTTATCGCTTATTTCCCCTCAAACGTGAAAATTATTCCACTTGACAGTTGATTAAAGGCTGAATTAGTGGCATTAGTTGTGTACAGGAGGAAAGGGAAGGAGCCAAAGAGAGAGAAATAGCGTGGTATATCAGCCACGACCTGAGGGATGACTGCTATGCATAATCTCTGTTAAGGTAAATGATCATGATGTGTAACATGGCAGCTACATCGCAAAAGCTATCATACTGCGCCTTAGGGCCCCGCCATGTAATATGCAGCTAACTGAAAATATCTATCACTTTGAATACCAGCATTTAGCGTAGCGCGAGAATTTATGGTTGAGTGAACTGATTCCACGTTGATAAGAAATGAATCCCAAAACAATCAAAAGCTTGTTCAAGTGAGCATGAAGGACAGGGAAATGCATTGGTCCCTATCGAATCCTGTTACCTCCAAGAGCAGAGAAAATATAGGCCATATAACAGCATGGTGATAAGTAGCATAAAATAATGCAGTGCATTTACCCAGCAGTACAATATAGCCACCTGAAGTTGAACAATTGAATCAATAGCAGTATTTCATAGCTGGGAGCTCTCCATCTAAACCCTGTTCACTTTTTTCACTCATTTTTTCACACAGTTTAA
>JAVQKI010296796.1:0-14387 GCA_036025975.1 Nematalosa erebi
ATGATGCCATGCTATGAGAACCTCCTTCTTGTGCTAATTAAAGATAGCTAACGGTCATGTTTTTTTTACTGCACTGTTATTATTTGTTATATAATCACTTGGAAGACTGGTGATATTTGACACGAAATAAGGCAAGTCATGCCCATTTCAATTCTTTCTCCAAGAGTCCACATTTACTGTGCAGTTTAATGACAGAAAATCATACTGGACCTCTGGTTTTAATCATCAGAGAAAGGAGCAAACCGCCTGCAGAAAAAGTACACTTGACATAACCTTCTCTTGCCCATGGCTTTATAAAGCACATTACACTGAGCGGGCATAGCCAGTTTGGCTTTGGCAACACTAGACATCAGATATACTGCAGTGGAAACAGGCTCTGTAGCTTTTCTGTCTCATTTGATTCCCTCTATTATTGCCAATGAGAGAAGAGCAGAGAAGAGTGAAGCCATTTAAAAACACCATTCTGTTAGTTTTTTTTGTAATCATCAGTAAAATATGACATTGTGAGTGGAATTGCAGTTGTTTTGCCTCTGCGTTATGCTGTGATGCAGACTTTGTCGTGAGCTTTAAAATAGTCAAGCAGGCCTGGTTGGGGGCGGGGGGGGGGGGGGGGGGGGGGTGGGCCCAGGGGGGCCGGCACCACATGATGGATAGTTTTACTCTAGTGCTTACGCAAGTTCGAGAAGCCAAAGAGCCAACGGTTTAGCCTGAAAAAAAAAGGTCTTGTGTCTTGGCATGAACCTTTATAAAAATATCACCAAGATGTCTGTCTGCAGACAGCTGTTGTATGATGCTCTTGGGGGTACAGGAGACATGCTTCAAACAATCTCCTACTGTAATTGCATTATATGTAATGTTGTCTTTATGAAATCTCTTTTTGGAAAGCTTTTTAATCTTAGTTATTATTAATTTCATTTCATAATCCAACTAAAAAGGCTCTCTCAGAGAAAAGGCCCCTGCTAATGCCAAAGAGGCTTTTACAATTACAACATTGTGTGAAAGTGAAACTAAATTGGTAAATTCTTGGCCCATGCTACACTGTTTGATCAGGTGCCATGAGAATGAGGCTAATAGGTTTTATAGAAACCTGCTTACAAATAGACAAGCAAACAATTATGAACAAATAATTATGATCCACATGTAATTCCAGTCATGCAATGTTAAAATGGATGAAACCATGACGTGTGTGTGTGTTGATTTTTTAGTTTGTGTGCGTTTGGTGTTTCATCCACTTGATGTCTTTTTAAGAAGTCCTCTGAGGCTCGATGTCACCACAAGTAAAACAGCGATCTCTTGTTAGTTCTGCCCGTTAAAGTCTCAATATCAAAAAGACGCCAGGCTGCACCACATTAAGCTAGTGAGTTTTATACTGTATACGCTAAGGCCAAAGAGCCTTAGCCGCGAGAGCATGGAAATGCATAATGACATGGTATTAAATGTCTTACTGGATTTTTACAAAAAAAATCTATTTTTTAGTCCATTATTGGCTGTGGCTTTACACTGAGACTGCCCTGTGTATGTTTGTCCTTCAGCGGAGTTCCTGGCCCTCTGCAGCCACGGCCCTGGCACCACCACTGATGGCAGAGGTGGGACATGCATGGAGAAGCAACAGAGCAACCAAGAGAAAGACTTTGAGATTGGGATTTTAGAAATGTTGTGAAATTGGCACAGCAATGAGTCACTGATATAGGTATTAATTTGTTTCAGATATTAACGAGTGTGCACTCGATCCTGACATTTGCCAAAATGGAGTTTGCGAGAACATGTTGAGGACATACAAGTGCAATTGTAATTTGGGATTCGAGGTGGATTCCACTGGTAAACAGTGCATAGGTATGTATCATAGAAGCTAGAGATCACTGAACGTGATGGACAAGATATGTCTACTGCTATGATTGATTAAGACTGTGCTTGTGAGTAGAGTGTTTTTTCTAGACTGCCTTTGGCAGTTGCAATTAACTAATGCAGTCTTAGATGAGGATGGAGTGGAGTGGAGTCAATGTTGTGTTTGTGTAGTTTTACAGTTTGCCACATGTTTGTTGCCATAAATGAACCTTGCGGCTCACTTCATCTTTTCACAGACATTGATGAGTGTGCCGTGAACAGACTTCTGTGTGACAATGGACTGTGCAGAAACACCCCTGGCAGCTTCACCTGCCAGTGCCCCAAGGGCTATATTTTCAGCCCAGAGACCGATGTCTGTGAAGGTGGGCACTAAACCTTATCTTGGCTGTTACACCACTTTCTCATTTCTGCTGTGTTTCATAACATGAAAGAAATTTTGTGTTGTGTTGGTGTTGCTTGGCATAGTTTTCAAAAAGTCTTGTCTTCACAGACATCAATGAGTGTGAATCGAACCCTTGCGTGAACGGCGTGTGCAAGAACAGCCAGGGGTCCTTCTTGTGCGAGTGCCCTGCTGGCAGCACACTGGACAGCTCTTTGACCCAGTGCATTGGTACGGCATCAAAGCGCGCTGAGGAATTGAACGCTGCAAAGGAAATTGCAGATGTATTTTTAGAGTTTTTCGTTTTATTGGTGGGGTGAGACGTATTCTTTGGGGGTTAACCTATGCTTTTGCCGTGTGCCAACAGAAACCAGTAAAGGAAGATGCTGGCTCAAGGTAGTGAATGGCCGTTGTGAGATCAACATTAATGGTGCCACTCTGAGGTCCCACTGCTGTGCCACTCTGGGTGAGGCTTGGGGCAGCCCCTGCACCAAGTGTGAGCCAGGTGAGATGGATCTATTTGCATAGGTGTGTGTAGGAAATCTGGTCGGAACATTCTTGGTGTTGTTGGAACATGAACGTTGTGTGTTATTGAAGTGTGATGTTTTCTTCTCTCTCTCGCAGATGAATTCTGCTCCAAAGGGTATGCAAGAATTAAGGGATCAGTTTGTGAAGGTAAGACCAGAAGGCAAAAATATTCAAATATGTTGAATAAATTATGTGAGACCTGCAAGAGCTATACAGTAGAAGTAAAAAAAAAACCCTGAAGTTTATCAGTATACTGTACTTTATGGAAGTTTTAGATCTTTGTGGCATCTTGCATTGTTTTGAGGCTGTTGTTGCAGACTGCTTTTGAGTCCTCTTTCCTCTGCTGATAGATGTGAATGAGTGTGAGCTGTTCCCGGACGTTTGCGTCAATGGCAAGTGTGTCAACACACTGGGCTCATTCATCTGCCAGTGTCCCAGCGGCATGACTGTGGACGCATCTGGGAGGACATGCATCGGTAGGCGCCCCCATTGGGACCGGCGCTGATTTGTATCTGCGCCCCTTCTACACACACACACACACACACACACACACACGCGCTCTCTCACACACATACTACATCACCGCTAATGGATTTAATTTACAAGGAGCTATAAATGTAATTATAGTGGACTGTAATCTTGAGACCCGCAATTGACGCTATAAATATGGATTTGGCTGAAGCGAATACTGTGACTCAACTGTTATGGGGAAAACGTGATGGCTTATGTGATTTTATTAACCTTAGAGCTCATGTCTAAGCATGTGTGTGTGGGTGTGCGTGTGTGTGGGGGTGCGTGTGTGTGTTTGTGTGTGTTTTGTGTGTCCGTTTGTGTGTGTTATTTGTCAGATCTGCGGACTGAGCATTGTTACCTGACCCATGAAGACGAGCGCTGCGGAGCTTCCATGTCCGGACGGCACCGCGTGGATGCTTGCTGCTGCTCGATTGGTGTGGGCTGGGGCCCTGAGTGTGACGAGTGCCCAGAGAGGGGCAGTAAAGAGTACAACCTGCTGTGCCCACGTGGGCCAGGCTTTTCCCACAGGGGAGACTTCATCAACGGAAAGCCCTTCCTCAAAGGTAGCACTCTCAGACAGACTGGTACCTGCATTCACATGGACTGTCTGCTACGGAAGTCCACAAATGTATCACTTAGATTACATCCTTATTGCCTCCTACACTTATTAAAAGATACTTTTAGGTCTGTTCATGTAGAGATAGAAAATAGCTTCACACAAGACGGAATTCTTGTACCACCCTAGGCTGATTTTGTAGTAACAGTGTAATAAGGATAGATTGACATAATATCATTAGCCTGTGATGGCTGCAGTGTATCAAATGCTACTCTGCCTATCTGACATTGTTATAGGGTACTTAGATTGACCAATCAGAATTGGGTGTTCCACAGTGACCTATAAGAGACTTACCTGAAGTGTTCTGGATAGTCATGCATAAATCCTAACCAAAAACCCCAGCTTTACATGAATCTCTGCAACATTACTAAAGAAGGCTTACAGTGACCATGCAGGAATTCTGGTGTATATGGCATCCCAGTAGGACTAGTTTTGCACAGTCCATGCCCCCCCCTTCCATTCACAGCCATCTGATATCCACTGCTGCACACCAGGTGCATCAACATCTGCACGGCTTTCTTGCACTTTCGGTGGTAGCGGTGCCAAGTAGCGTGCTCATAAAAAGCACCTCACATTGGTGCCGTGTGTCAGTCTTTTGAGAGAAATGAGCTTGCTGTGCTGCTGCTGCTAGGCTTTGGACCTGACCGAGTGTCACCTTTTCCTCTTGTCTGTCTCTGCAGATATCAACGAGTGCAAAATGATTCACAGTCTGTGCACCAATGGCCGCTGCCGAAACACCATTGGCAGTTTCCGCTGCAGGTGCAATAATGGGTTTGCCTTGGACTCTGATGAAAGGAACTGTACAGGTGAGGTCATGGTCTGGGCTGCTTTTCCCATTTCCCAATGTTTCTGCTGAGTTCCGCCTCAAAATCCAGTAACTAATGCTTTCACCAGCCAGATAGAGCCTTGTGGAAGTGTCAAACTGTAATTGCCAGCTGTCTGACATGTTGAGTGAATGAACCTAAATCAAACTTAATGTCAGCATTTCTTAAAGGAGAAGTCCTGTTGTTCGGCTTTCATACCAGATTTCTCCTCTAATGTTATCGCTGTTTGAAATATGTAGTGTTTCATTTATATCCACACATTTGCTCACACACACACACACACACACACACACACACACACACACACACACACACACACACACATACACACACATTCACACACTTATATACACTTAACCACACTGCTACACTATATGGATTGCTTGGATCTCACTGTGCAGAAATCTGTTCTCTACAGACATTGATGAGTGTCGGATCTCCCCCGATCTCTGTGGCCACGGCACTTGTGTGAACACGCCGGGAGACTTTGAGTGCGAGTGTTTCGAGGGCTACGAGAGTGGCTTCATGATGATGAAGAACTGCATGGGTGAGCTGACCGCTCCGATCGCTACCAACACCACCACCACCACTGAGGTTTACTTTTCAGGCCTCTTTATTACAGCACAACCATGCCAGCCGCTGTGACATACCTTAAGCAAAGTACCCTTAGTCCCAGTTAATGGCCCTCTAAGGGACACTCATTTGCTAAAAAAAAAAATTCACAAAAAAGATTTATTCACACCGTTTACCCACAAAACAGGATAGGATCCCAGTCTGCCAACCACTCAGCCCAGGGCACTGCCATGTAATTTAAATGTCTGATTCCCCCCCTCTTTCTCCTTCACCCGTTTTTTTTGCGGCTTGAAATGGGCGGCTAGGCAGAATAATTGGCCCGGCTCATAACGGGACGTGTGCTTGGAAGGCTGCTCAGGCAATTTCCTTGAAAGGGTCTGTGCAGCATGTTGAATCAGCTTTATGGGAATCACAGTCTTGTTCTTAAAAGCGTTGCCTGTGCTTCTCAGCTGTGTCGACACCGAGCTGAACACC
Source organism: Nematalosa erebi (assembly GCA_036025975.1). NCBI lineage: Eukaryota > Metazoa > Chordata > Actinopteri > Clupeiformes > Clupeidae > Nematalosa > Nematalosa erebi. The sequence goes on from JAVQKI010296796.1 coordinate 5,753, forward strand.
CCCCCTCCACCCAAAAAAAAAACCCTCCCCACACCGTGCCAGGATTCCCCTTCCATTAGAGAAACACGCCATCGTTCAGCAGCCCTCCTCAACTATTTTTATATACACAATTATCCCCTCCTCACATCCTGCCATCTGTGGAAATGTTTGTTGATTCATCTATGAGTGTTTTTTTTCTAAATATTAATTTATATTTGTTTGCCAGGCCACCAGGCTCTCTCTTTCTCTCTTTTCCTCCTCCCTCAATTTCTCTCTGTCTTTCTCCCTCTCTCTTACTTTTTTTCTCTTTCTCTTTCTTTCTTTCTTTCTTTCTGGTGAATTCATTACAGCTGTTGCTGGGACATCATGATAGCCTCTAAGCGCCTTTTAGACTTTAGAGATGAGTGGAGAAGAGATTCAAGTGAATGATGCAAGTGTTTGTGTCTGTGTGCTCTGGCGCCTTGCCCCCACCCCCATCTCCCCCCAACCCACAATTTGTATTTTTTTTTCCTAGACATCGACGAGTGTGAGCGGAACCCTCTGCTCTGCCGCGGCGGCGAATGTGTCAACACAGAGGGCAGCTTTCAGTGTTTGTGTCCGGACGGCCACTCCATCGCCCTTGATGGCTCCGCCTGTCTAGGTGAGGAGGGAAACGGGATTGGAGAAGCTAAACCAGGCTTGGATTCTGGGAATAGCCTCAGAAGGCCAGTGCTTAAATGTAAACCAGCAGAGTTCCGTGTGCTGGAGGCGGCAATGCTGCCAGAATGTATGAGCAAAGTTTTGCGCGCACAGACGGAGAGCTGAGTGGAGGGGCTGAGGAAGGGATGAAAAGACAGAGGGAAGGATGGAAGGAAGGAGGGAGGAAGGGGTTGCCCATGATGAAACAAAGAGGTTCATTTACATTGTGGGTGTTACAAGTCATTATTGCTGCCTTTGAAATAATGTGATAAAATTGCTGTAAAAATAAATAGCCACTTAGTGCTCTTATAATGACTGTGCCAAAAATTGGATGATGATGATGATGATAATGATAATGATGATGAACACGTTCTGAAACAATGGAAGATTTTTAATGTGCAGTACAATCAGCGTTATTGCGTAGTTGCTATTCTGTAAAATCCTCAAGTCCAGCTCAGTGAAATTCGACCAGTGTCAGGCCACAGGAAGTCATGCAGCAGATGCTCATGGTGTCTGTGGCAGTTGCACCGCACGTGTAGATGAACATGTTTTTGCCCTGGTGTCAAGTAGTGTGAATGAGTCCATGTGTTTGTGTCTGTGTGGGTGTGTGGTCCTCCCGGGCAGCCTGATGGATGCGTTAATAGGCCCTTGAGATAACAAAGATAGAAAGAGTATGTAGACGTCTCTCTCCTTTTTTTTTTGTCAGGGGTGGCGGTGATGTCTGGTGTCTGTGTGTGTGTGTGTATGTGTGTGTGGCTATGGGTGTAAGAGTGTGTGCATGCACATATGTGTTTGTCGGCATGTGTGTGGTTTATCTGTAATGACGGGCGTGCCGTGGGTGAGATAGAGTCTGTCTGGGCGAGAGCTGGGGCTGGCAGGAAACATGTTTTCAGAAGGCTTGCTTAGCTCTAAGTGGATGGTGAAAGCTTCTTGTGCACTCTGACACGCTGGGCTGGGTCCTTATTCTATTTCAGCAAAAGAAAGAACAGGCGCCATTGAGGTTTTCTGTGCCGTGTGAAAGTCTGCTGTGACGAGTTGTTCAAGAATGTTAACATCCTACGATATTCCAGTCTTTTTAGCTTTGTAATAAAGTTACAGCGTGAGATGAATAGCCCTGGCCCATGTTGAGTTCTTCCATACAACACTATGTTGTGTCATAGCAAGCTCTCTCGTGTGCATCGTGCCACATGACGCCAGTACTGTATAGCATCCTCTTCTATAGAATAGGGTGGGTATTGCTGTGCTCTGCTTCTCCGTGCGAGGCTTTGAACTCCAGGACAGCAGATGGAAAGCACTCCTTTTCAGCTAAGTCCTCCACCAAGTTCCACATGAAAAGATAAATACACACTGTTGAAAAAAAGCAGCACCCAGCTGTGTCCAATCACATTTAAAGGCCTTATAAGAGCCTGCTTCTCGTGGCTGCCTCCACTTAATGCTTCTGGAAGTTATATTACACCAGTGATCGAAATATAATGGTGTGATTATACTTCTGAAGTGAAAAATTTTTTGACCACGTGTGTGAAGACCTCAGTGGATGACATCATCCATGCTAATTATTTGTTTTGCTGACATTCTCTTATAATGGGTATTAGCCCTGGCAGCTAGTGAGCAGGGGAAGATGTTAAAGAGGTTTTCATAAGTAATGGCCTCCATCTCTAAAAGATGTCTTTGTTTGCTCCACAGACATTAACGAGTGTGAACTGAGCGATAAACTCTGCAAAAACGGCCAGTGTGTTAACATGATTGGACGCTACCAGTGCGCCTGTGACACGGGATACAAATCCACGGAAGACAGACTTTCTTGTATAGGTGAGAAATACACTGCTTTCTCTAAATCATCCCCTTGTTTCATTTCATTTTTACATTCGCCAAAGATTTCACATACAGTATGCAATAGGTGAAAGATGAAAGTTTCATGTTTTTACCCATCCATCTGTCTTACTCTTGCAGACATTGACGAATGCACCATCCAGAATGGCGGCTGTGAAACGTTTTGCACCAACTCGGAGGGCAGCTACGAGTGTAGCTGCCGCAGTGGCTATGCCCTCATGCCGGACTTGCGCAGCTGCACAGGTTAGTCAGTCACTCCACCTCCTGGCCCACATCTGCTGGCCTTTTGAGGCCAGGTGAGCTCCGGTCACCCCTGCCGTCGCTCCCACACACACCGAGCTGAGTAAGCTCAATGCTCCATACAACCTCTTTCTTCTGTCACTATGAGTATGTAATAACATGGCTTGATTTAATAAAGATCTCATGACTCAATAGTCAGGGCCTCATGACTTTTATTGCCCTGGTGACAAGGGTCAGATACAAAAGCTCTTCAGATAGGAAATTCCCGAGATGGATTAAAAGTATATAGCTGAAATAAAGTCAAACAATGACCATTGCTAAGCTGTTTGCCATCTGTTGCGCTCCTTTACAGATGGCTGGTGCATTTTCATGATATCTCATGAAAATGGTCGCTGAAGAAATATAGATACCAGGAATGGGATAGCCAGGTCACATGCAAATCTTTATGTTGCCTTGGCATCGCCGTTTTCTTATTGCTTGTATGTTTTCACAGACATTGACGAGTGTGAGGACAACCCTAACATATGTGATGGGGGCCAGTGCACAAACATCCCCGGTGAATATCAGTGTCTGTGCTTCGATGGGTTCATGTCCTCTGAAGATATGAAGACATGCCTGGGTAATCTTTTTTTTATGCTCCATTTTTCGCCCATCCAGTGCAAAAATGCCCCATTGTGTTTTCTATTCACAAATCAGATCCAATGAATGAATGGAATGCAACTAGTTTTCAGGGAAATCACAACAGTACTTGCTGGGAAGGGGAATGCTTGATATTTGGGGAGAAACATGACAGGACCGATGTGTAAGATTGAAACCAGATCCTCCCCTGGCGAAGTGAAAAGCACACGGGTCCTTTTTTGGTCTGAATAAATAGCTCTTATTTTTAGACTTCGAAACCTATTCCACCCCCCATTTTGCTTTGTTTTGAAGATGTTGATGAGTGTGAGCTCAACCCAAACATCTGCCTGAGCGGGAAGTGTGAGAACACCCGAGGCTCCTTCATCTGCCACTGCGACCTGGGATACTCCGTCAGGAAGGGCACCACAGGCTGCTCAGGTAAAACACTGACCTAAATCCTGATCTAGAAGACAGCTGCAAATTCTCAGAGATGGAAAAGAAACCCGAAGCATGTACATAAACCCACACATTTAAAGCAGCTGTACACATATGATTGACTAGCTACTGAGCTAAATTATGTTATGCTCACCACCCCAATCAAATTTAGAACATATTACTACTACACACCCAGTTATCTCTTCCCCCTCTGCAGAGGGGGGCAAGCTAGAGAAAGCTGGCTAAAAACCATCAAATATGTGTCTTTCAACAATAACTAATATTTGTAAACTATTGTGTATTAACTTGATGAGTTCATGAAAGCAGCATACCAAAAATAGCATGACGCTGTGCATGTACTATAGTATTTATTTTTTTTTACAATCATAATTTTAGCTTTTTAAAAGGGATTTTAGCAATAACAGACACCTATCCTTGGCTTTTACAAGGATGGCCTCAGTTTACCAGTGGCTCTGTCCTTATTTTGCCACTGATCTGTTATCGCTTGAGACACAAAATGGCCTTCTGACTGAGCGTACATGTCAAGGATAGTTGGTTAGCATGTTAACTCAGTGGATACTTATTTAATGGAAGCTGTTTTCATGTTATCTAAAACTAATTACATTTTAGCTGTAATGACTAAATATAACACTTTTAAATAAACAGTAGGCCTAAGTGAAAGCCTTCTTTGCTAATATTACCTTGATGTAGCCACAGTAGAGCTAGAATTGGAATAAAAAGCAAGCTAGGCATGCAAGATAGAAGCTAGCAATAAAAAAACAGACACTAAGAGGTTAAAAGGACAGGTGGGAAACAGGAGGTAGCACATGGATATGACAGGTCACTTTTCACACCTTGGAAACTTGGTGAGGACAGGGAAGGCGGCCCACTAATTGAATTTCGAGCTCGACTCTGTGTGAATGAAAGGGCCCTTTCTTCCCAGTGGAGTCTGAGCAAGCTTGGTTCTCAGGCGTAGCGGCACAGCCAGCCTCCGCTGGAGAACGCAGAGGGATGATGTCAGTCAGATGCCATATGGAGGCGAAAGTTTACTGAGTCATGGGGAAACTGCCAGTAATTAAACAGGAGTTTGAAGAAGCGGAGCAGTGAGGCAAAGAGGGGTAGACTTGGCAGAGCGCAAAAACCCTTTTCCAGTGAATCGTTGCTTGACATGTTTTGGCCTATGTTTACGGTAGAACCATTTTTCCCAACTCTTTTGTGGTGAGGAGTGACTATACTGGCCTTGACCAAAGGCCCACCCAGCAACTGTTTCAGAAATCAGAGTCAGAGACCTCTTCCCTTGGCCCCTTTTGCAGCCAAGGCTTGATAGATGCGACATTACAGTAGCTAATCTCTGATAAGGATGTCTGATTAATCTCTCTTGAGCTAGCCCACTGGAGTGTGTCCTCTTTGGTCCCCTCTCTCTACGGCTCTGGTTGGCGAAAAGCTGTGGCGCTGCATGCAGTGCGTGAGGTCACCAACATCTCCTGTTGGTTGTTTGGTGAAGGCCGTATGCCTCAAATTACACGTTGTTTGTTCCTTTGTTGTCCTTTCATTAACTCCAGTTCAACGTGACGTTATGGTTGGGCAATTTCAATAAAGCATAATAACTATTCCAAAACAAATAAAAAAGGCGATCGAGGGGAGAGTGGGAAGTTCACTTTTTCCCTGCTCCTATCGCATTGCTCACACAGAGTGTTTGGATGAACTCCTCATAGAGGCATGAGGATGATAGAGGTCGTGAGAGTTCTGTGTTCAGTGCCACTGGGAAGGACATAGTTTGTTAATTGGTGTTAACTGATAATAAGGCTGGAGCCAAGGAGGAACACAAATCACAAACACACATACACACAGACACATACACACACACACAAACAAGGTTCTAGATATGGAGACCTTAATCCTAACCCACTCACCACTCACACCAGTGCTGATATGCAACCACATTCACACATCACACATACTCCACTCACACATAGCTACACACACATACATACACACAGTCCCAGTCCCAGTGCCTGGACTTGTAGGCTAGCCATGATTGTGTGTGTTTGGGTGTGCATAGATACAGATGTTTCAGTCAGAAGGCCTGGTGCTGAAGGGGAAAGTGCAGAACTGGTGATGTCACTGTAAATGTGAAGGAAGCGAGGCGGAATCGCCCTAACACAGAGGCTAATGGGGCCATGACCTTCAGTTAGAGAGAAGAGAAAGAGAGAGAGGGGAGAGAGAGGGAGGAAAAACTAAAAAGAAAGAGGGGGAGAGGAGGAAATCGAACGAGAGTGGAAAGAGAGCTGCCAACTGAGAACAGCAAGCTGGAGTTTTGGAAAAGAAAGCCGGAAAATTGGAGAACAGACAGGCAAATACTGTAGGGTCCACAAGAAAAAAAAAAAAAACCTACAAGATGAGCATGCGTGTGTGTGTGTGTGTGTGTGTGCATGCACATGCATATGTGTATGTAAGTGTAAGTGTGTGTGTGTGTGTGTGTCTGTGGTGTGTCTGTATAAGAAAGAAAGGGTGTGTGAGACTGTGTGAAACCAAGACGAGTGCACGTGATGCTTGGCCGCCAACTTTCTGGGTTTTATTAGCAATCCATCTGCATGACTCAGCTGGCCTGTCATCGCCGATTGTTTCCAGTTCGACAAACAAACAAGTGGGACCAAATCATGAAACAACCTTCGGAGAATCCCCCCACCCCTGCTCGGCAGCTCCACAAGCATTCCTATCCTACGCAGATGTTATTTGCCATGTGTTTTAATGAAAGTATATCATAGGGGAGTCTGCAGTGGAAAAAGCACACGGAGTTTTGGTCCATTTAATTGGAATTTGGACCTCTGCTTATAACATGGTAGAATTTACAATCGAACAAGAGAAAGAAAACCAACAAGATTTCACAAATGATGGCGGCAGCTGATCTTATATGAAAGTTTGGTTTCTCATGTGAAAGTCATCATTTAAGTAAATCCTTAAATAAGTTTCAATTTAGTACACTGAATACAGTGTCACATGTAACAAACTGTAAAACAACTTGTGGCTGACCCTTGAGTAACATTACCCCTAATACTTTGAGAATAGTCCTTTTATTTTCCTTTGTATGGCCAAATGTTCCCCACTACAAAATGGAGCTTTATGTCTTCTTTGCTCGTCTACAACGCTCAACATACTGTAACTCCCACTTGCAGACCGAATTGGCCTCTCTTCAAGACAGCATGATGGCCAATGGGGCTTTTATGAAAGTGTATATGTGTTTAAGCAGTCGTGAATGTGCTCACATGTTGGATCATGAAAACATAAGCATCACTGCTTTTTGACGTAAGGCCTTGATATGAATGGAATGGTTTGTTGCCTATTCTATAGCTAGCACTTAATGGTGAGAGAAGTTTCACTTCGACAATAAAGAACATGGGTTAATGACCACCAAATAGCCAAAGTTAGAATTGTGACCATTACGATTTTACAGGGCCCCTTTGACACATAAGTAAAGCACAGCTATAACCGTGCACCACTCGAAACCATTTGGAAATGAAAATGTCAAGGGCTAGGCCCATCCTTCACCATTTCAGCTTAAGCTCTCGCTCACTCTCTGACTTGATCCAGCTGCAAATGATTGCCTTTGGGGAATAATCCCCACCTCTCTCGCTCGAGTCCTCACCGAGTGTTGCTGCACATATAAAGATAGGGTGGGAGTCCATTTGTCAAGCGCAGGGGTTTACAAGCTTAGGAGTGGCCCAGTGTACTGTAAGTCCACATTAAATCACCCTCGGGGGGCTGTCTTTGTTGTGCTCATGGGATGTCCACTGTGTGCCGCAGACACGCATGAAATCTCAGCTCTGTCTCATGGCTTTCCCTGCCTTTGTTAGGAGACTATCCTCCCTCGTCCATATGCAAAGCATTAGCCCCATTTTTGAAAGCACACAATCTGAATTTGCCATTAGGACACGTAAACTGGCACGTGAGTGAGTGTGACACAGATCTTTTTCTCTCCCCCCCTTTTCGCTCCCCTTGAACGGATTTTGCTGCACTGTGTTGGAGAACGTTTCTTTTTTTTTTTTTTTTTACTGGTGGAGTTTCCACATAGTTTGCATGCTGCAGTTGTTTTCATGACCCCTCCTCCTCCTTTTAAGGGTTTTACAGGAAGTTTCTAAGTATCTGTAATCATATGAATATTTCTAAGGCATCCTGTAATCAGCTCACAGCATCTCTCTGGCCCTCATATTAACACAAGGGCACCTTTTTTTTTTGTTTGGGCCAAACCTTAAATTTGCACAGTGAAAATTGAACGCCCTCCTCTCTCTAACGAGATTGAGTGTGATGATAGTTATGATGGTTCATTCTCCTTGATTTTAGAGTGTTTGAATGACTAGATCACAGAAAGTGGAGAGAGCACAGAGTCAAGGAGGAACACAAAAGACAGAGAAAGAGTGTGTGTGTGAGAGAGAGAAAGAGAGATGGGGATGGAAAGGAGAAGAGAGACAGAGAGAGAGAGTGAGAGAGAGAGAGAGAGACTGAGAGAGACGAAGATAGAGAGAGATCTGAAATCTTGGTGGGGTAGTGCCAGGCCTCCACTCAATCGTCTCACGTGAGCTTTGCCTCTGTGGAATTACCAAAGGCAACAGGCCAGGAATTGTTTCACCTGAAAGTTTTCCAGATGCTTCCAGAGCCAGTGTACATCTTTTGTTATGGGCTCTGAGCTCTCTCTCAGTTTTTCTCTGCGAATAATATTCATCTTCCCAAAACCTCCCATTTTATATCTACACACTAAATCTTATTCATCCTGACCTGAGAATGCTGAATGGAAAAATCCATTTGAAATATTCAGATTTATACTAGATCTAAGGGGATATCAACTTAAAAGTCCTGT
>JAVQKI010296924.1:0-11328 GCA_036025975.1 Nematalosa erebi
TCCACCTCGCCATTATTTCCGTCGAACAGGTGACCTCGTCGGCCGTTATCCCTTACATATTACATTAACACAGAATCCAAGCATGTGTGCAAGATGCATTAAACAGTAATGAGCTTCTGCTTGCCCATGTCTAAAATTAACTCTGCAGTGGAAATGCAAAAGGTTTCATCCTTTTTCAGTGATTGGCTTCCTGTGGTGTGATGGAGTCTGCTTTCTGGTTCTGCCAAAGTCGTCTGAGAGTGGTCTGTGTCAAGGGTAGTTGTGCTGGTGATCATGGTTGCATGTGTCATGATTCTTTTTATTTTTGATCATCTTTCTTTGATTTTTCTTATTGATTTTTTTTCTTCCAATACTTCGTGAGGGAAGTTGTGCCAGGATGTTGTGTTAAATGTGAGGACTGATTTTAGCAACTGTTATGCTCCCATCAGAGCATCCTGAGTGACATTTAGAAATGTTCATCTTCCGCAGGAGAAACACTTTCTGTTTAGGACCTTTTTTTATTTTTTAGACCCTGTGTCCACATGTTGTGTGATAGACAGATGGCAGTTGATGTCTGTGCCAGGGAGCCTTGTTGAAAATAGTTTTTTGAGGGGATGATGTAAGGGTTCATCATCAAAGTTACCATCTTTGGCAAAATGTTTTTTCATTCTATGTCTCCTTTAAAGAACCAATATCAAGACAACATAACAGAGAAGCAACACTTTACATTGTTCATAATTTTGACCCCCCCTTCATGCAGACCAGAATCGAACCTGGAACTATTCACGTTTGCCCCCATTGTAACGTACTATGTTTTTCTATCTTGGACACTATTCAGTGATCTTTGTTTTGACTGATCACCACCCATGGAATGACTTCAAAGACTTTGGGGGTTGTGGTGGGGTGTGGGAGTACGGTCTCTGTTACAGCATAAAAAAGTAAGGCCAAGTAAGAAGACCAACTCAGTCAAAATATTTTTTAGCATACTGTTCACTACTGACAAAGACCGTGTTATGTAGCGTTACTTTTAAATGTTGACTAGGAGCTCCTACTGTTGTGTTTGGACATTTCCTCTTTGTTTGCTTTTGATTCTGAATGTATGGATGTCTCTCTCTGCCTCTTTCTATGCAGGTGGTTCAAACTGCTGGATAAGTCTGGCAAAGCTGACAAAGAAAGGGGCGAGGTGTTGCTTAACATCCAGTTCATGAAGAACAACATGACTGCCAGTATGTTTGACCTGTCCAGCCAGGAGAAAAGCCGCTCCCGTATGGGCAAGCTGAAGGACAAGCTCCGTAGCAAGAAGAAGGAAGGGCTGTCTGACTCCGCATCTGCAGTGGTTCCCTCGGTCACCCAGGTCATGACTGACAGCGAGGGGGAGGAGGAAGAGAGGGAGGGTGGTGATGGTGGTGCGACCTCCACGCCCAAGAAGAAGAAGAACAAGCTCAAGTCATTGTTTGCGCCAAAGTCCAACCTACAGCGCAATACGTCCCAGTCCATGTCCACACTAGGGCCACTGCCTGAGAGAGACTCTGCCCTTGGCTCCAGCCGCTCGTCCGGCCTCAACGTTGAGTCTCCCGAAGGTAAGCACAGTGCAGGTCAATGCACAGGTGGGAATCTCTCTGTGAGGCACACTGCAGGTGTGTAAGTGTAACTGCAAGGGACAGGCATCTGCAGGGCCAGAGATTGACGGCCCTAATTCAAATGATGGACAAGGCAAAGTCTAAATTTAATTACGAGGCAAAATCTACTTGCTAATTTCAGAACCTGAGAGCTATCCTAAGGACAATCAACCCTCGCTTTTTTTCTGTTTGTTTATTTTTTCTGCCATTTAAATTATATAATGGGCTAGGACTGTGCGCAGAGTCACACTAGAACTACAATCACTAGAAAGAGTTAAATTTACACACAGCCACAGTCATCAGAACAGCAGGCGGAATGGTTGATGAGGGAATGCCGCACAAACAAGGGAATAAGGGCCTGAGGAGAATGTGAAAATCCACAGAGAGGAATGCACTCCAAAAACTTAATGGGGTGACATTCAGAAATGGCAGAGTCCTGGCCGGAGTAAGCCAGTCGTTCTGCTGCCTTTGAAACTGTCAGATAGGTTTCCGCCAGTGACGAAGAACCTTCTCCTTTTTCAGGATATGAAGTTATGAAATTGAGTAATTTCCTGAAAGATTTGGAGAAGAAACATTGCCCCTTTCAGGTCTAATGTAATGAATTTTATAGTTTTCCATGTATAATGTTTCATTCTTTAAACTTCTAAAATGCGATGCAGTATAAATGTCACTTGATGTAGGCTAATTAATAGCAAAACATATAAAGGATTTGAAAAGACTGTTGTCCTGGACTGTTGAGTACACATTAGTGCTGTGTACTTAATCTAATTAAAGGACCTTGAAAAGTAATGTGATTTTTAAAAAGTCAGCGAAGATGGGTTGGAACCCTCACTGCAGCCTTGATGACTGTTCCTCTTTGAGGCCTTGATTTAGATTTTCAGGTGAAGTTACAGCATTTTATACGACACTGACCCCATCTCTTGAATATTTTTGGGTTTTTTTAAAGGCAAAAAGAAGTTCAAATTCCTGACCCACAAACGCACAGGGAGCTCGGACAGCAAGTCGTCCCTGGGGTCCTTCTCTGGGTTTGGCCAGCCAAAGCAGTCGGGCACCCTGCCCAGTAGCAACCTGTGCATCAACGGCAGTCATGTGTATGCCGAAGAGGCTGAGCGCAAACCCTCCAGGGCAAGTTCCACCTTCAGCCTGACCAGCTCAGGACATGGGTCCATGGAGGAACTCCGCAAGTCCTCCACACCGAGCGGGAACAGCTTCACTACCTCTGTGGAGTCCCTGAGGGCCTCAAGGTCACACCTACAGGCTGAGGATGATGAGGAAGGGGAGCAAAGCCGAAGAAGGATGAGAGAGGAGGAGGAAGAGAGGAGAAGGCTGGAAGACGAGGAGGAGCAGAGGCTGGAGAAGGAGAGGGTAGAACGGGAACAAAAAAGGATGCAGGAGGAGAGAGAGAGGATGGAGAGGGAGGCAGAAGAAGAAAGGAGGAGAAATGAAGAAGAGGAGAGAAGGAGGTTGAAAGAGGAGGAGGAGGAGAGGATTAGGAAAGAGGAGGAGAAGAGACTGATGGAAGAAGAGCAGAGGAGAGCTGAGGAAGAGAGGCAGAGGAAAGAGCAGGAGAGACTGATAGAGGAAGAGAGGCAGAGGAAGGAGCAGGAGAGACTGATAGAGGAAGAGAGGCAGAGGAAGGAGCAGGAGAGATTGATAGAGGAAGAGAGGCAGAGGAAAGAGCAGGAAAGACTGATAGAGGAGGAGAGAAGGAGAGTGGAGGAAGAAAGAATGAGGAGAGAGCAGGAAAGGCTGATGGAAGAGGAGAGAAGGAGGGCAGAAGAAGAACGAGTGTGGAAAGAGCAGCAGAGAAGACAGGAAGAGGAAGAAAGGATGAGGAGAGAGGAGTTAGAAGAGAGGGAAAGAATGGAGAGAGAGAAAGAAGAGGAGAGACAGAGAATGGAGAAGGAGAGGAGGCGAGTTGATGAGGAGGAAGAAAGGATTAGAAGAGAGGAAGAACAGAGTAGGGAGGAAGAGCAACTTCAGGAGGAGGAGAGGAGAATTGAAGAAGAAGAAAGACTTGTAAGAGAAGAGAGAGAAAGGATTTGGAGGGAAGAGGAGGAAAAATTGGAACTTCAGAGGCAGAAAGAGGAGGAGATGACGAGAGGGGAAGAAAGGAGTAAAGTTGAGGAGGTAGAGGAGAGAATAAGTGTTGAAGAGCAGATTAAGAAAGAGGAAGAGAGAAGAATGTTAGAAGAGGAAGAATGGGTAAGGAGAGAAAAGGAGGAAAGAGAGAGAATTGAGAGAGAAGATGAAGAGGAGAGACAGAGAATTGAGGAGGAAAGGGTTAGAAAAGAAGAAGAAAGGAGACTTGAGGAGGAGAGGGAAATGAATAGACGAGAGGAAGAAAGAAGGAAGATTGAAAGAGAGGAGGAGAGGGCAAGAGAGGAACAAGAGCGACAGAAAGAGAAGGAGAGATTGAGAGCTGAGGAGGAAGAAAGGATAAAAAGGGAGCAGGAGAAGGAGAGACGAAGGGTTGAAGAGAAGAGGGTGAGGATGGAAGAGGAAGAACGAGTGAGAAGACAAGAAAGAGAGGAGAGGTTAAGAAAGGAAGAAGAGGAGAGGAACAAGAGAGAGGAGGAAAAAAGACAAATGAAACTGGAGGAAGAGAGGATGAAAAGAGAGGAAGAGGAAGAGAGACAAAAACTAGAGGAGGAGGAGGAGAGAACAAGGTTAGAGGGAGAGAGGAGGATGAAGGTGGAGCAAGATGAGCTCCGCCAGGCAGAGGTGTCTGTAGTTGCCAACCCCTTTGAAGACGTTTCCTCCACCAATCTACTCAATGAGAGTCTCTCCACCAATCCATTTGAAGATTCCTCTGTGGAGGTGGGCTCTCCATATGACCAACTCAGCCACTCCAGCAAAGTGTCTACAATCAAGCCAAGGTCAGTTCCCCTCAGTCACATCCATGTTTATAGACATACAGATTTGCACATAGTAGAAAAACACTAGCTAAGTTTACACTAGCTTCTTATTTCAAAGAAAGTCACTTTAAGTGATTCACACCAAACTGAAGTGTGTGTGGGTGTGTGTGTGTCTTTTTGTAAGCAAAAATTTCACAGCCTTTTTTGTTAGATGGCAGGAAAAAACTAACATCATTTCATACCTCCTGTTGACATCACAAGACCACAAACAACTTCATAATCCTCCCAGACCTCACTTCCTGTTTGATCTGGATAAATCTGATAGCAGCCAGGCTTGGGCTGACCTAGCACAGTCCCCGTTGTGCTGGGCTGACCGAGTTTTGGCCCAGATAGTGATCCTGTAGTTAGTTTCTAGAAAGCATAACCCCTTAATTATCTCATGCCATTGGGTGTAACTGTATAATTACTAGGATTGTGGCAGAATTAGGCCATGACCCTTTCTAGAAGCTCACTTGCGTTTCCCAAAACCATATTTGCTAACCAGTCAGCAACTTGGTTGGCAATGGGAAATTGCATTTGCAACCAACAAAGTTGCTAACTTAGTTAGCAACTATGGTATTGAGAATGGTGCTGTCCGTTACTTGACACAGCACTGGCCCAGATAGAGTACCGCCCTTGCTCTGGTCTGTTTATAATCTGTGCCAGTCTGTGTCTGCCTGTACACTTCCATCCCCCCATGCACCCACCCACCGCTTTCCTCAGGCATCTGGTAACAACCCTCAAATTGGGGTTCCTTTACATTCCTTTCAGTTTTAACATCCTGCTTCTACATCCAACTCATCGAAGTAGTATTCTCCTCAACTCCAGCCTTTTCTGGAAAATGCTGAGATGTACACAGAGAACATGCTCTCTGACCAGTGTTTGTTTAACATGGATAAAGCCTAGTCTTTTACCTCTTTGTAGGTTTTAGTTGAAGTTTTCGGTTCTAATCTTGGGGCTTGGCTAAATCCATGTACAGTAAACAGTCAGCTGGTGACTTTCTAAGTGAAATAGATTAGCCAAATAGACTCTACACTGTAGTTGTGGTTAAATAACAATATTAGCTATAGCTGGATCATGATGTTTTTCCTAGTTGTTGAGGTAGGATACTGGGGTAGTGTCCGTATGGGTTTCTCAGTGCGAGTTCTCCAGTTTGCATCTCTCATGGCAGTGACTTACTCGACATTTGGCACCCTCATGAAATATGCAGGACTGAGTGAGCCAGCGTATACACACACACACACACACACACACACACACAAGGGACTGAAGTGACCAAACTGAAAGCGAGTGTCCTATTGAATGTTTGATGATTTCCAGAAATATATTTATAAAAGTTTGCATACGCTACCTGTACCTCAGTCTGATGGAGTAATGATGGTGCCTCATGTTTGAGTTGTTGAGAACTGTTCATTTTTAAACCCATGTATTTATTGTAGTCTGTGCTGTCATACTTAACATTAACCACTTCTCAACAATCCTAACACATAGTGCAATAAAGCAAATCCAACCACTCCCCCTAGTGACTGACTGATTATTTCCATTCAACACCATTAACCTTTAGAAATTAGTGCCTGGCTTCTGTAGAAACCATAGTGCTGGGACAAGATAAGGGTAGAACAGTAGAAACTCTGCTTGTTTTAACCATGCGTGTTTGTGTGAGCAAGTGTCCGTGCACGTCTGCAATCTCGCTCTATGATGAAGTGTGTCTGATCCCATCCCTGATGTGCCAACAGGAAGTCAGGGAAATATCTCAGCATATAAACTGCTGATTATGCAGCAGCTCAGCATTTAAAAAAACTTGGGCTGATGTATATGATAAGCATCTTAATATGTGTCAGTGGCATTTTCTCTTTTTTTGCACTTTTTTGTTTTACTCAGCATTAGTAACAGTTTTGACATCCTGTCATTTCCAGCGAAAGGGAAATGGGTTGAAAAGAGCATTTAGACTGTAATTGAAGTAGAAAAAAAACAGGCAGTGATTTGCTGTTTTGTTAGGAAGGAAGTGGCCTATTTTTTCCTGAGATACATTAAATTGCCTAGTAGAATAATAGGTTAATTGGTTTAAAATTGGTTGTTCAAAAGTCGTAGGCTTTCCTGAGGTTATTAATGCTGACCTAGCCAATACTCTTCTCTAACACGGTGTGCTTGTATTTTCTGAGCTGCACTTCACACCCTGTTTTCTCATCTCGCCTTTCTAGTTTCACTAGTGTAGGATTTCCACCTCAAACATCTCTGACCCCTTCAAACCCTTTCTTGACTCCTGACGATCCTGAGGACGTGTTCGATTCCGTTGATGGGAGCACAGAGAACCTCTCACAAGCGTGGATACCTCACGGGGATCGCACAGAGAAGAAACGTCGCGCCCCATCTCCCCCGGTGAGGAAACCAGCACCAACTGTACCATCCCGGACCGCTACATCAGGTTCTGGAGCCCAGCCCCACCACCAGGCAGTCAGGGACAAAGAAGGAAGCCACAGAGCCGTAGACTCCACCAGCACTCGCCAGGACAAGCGTCCAGCACCACAGCCTCCCACCCACCTTAGGAAGTCAGAGAAGACCCACAGTGTGGAGGGCACCAGGGTAGGATTGGCAGTACCACCAGGGTCTGAGACCATTCCATCTTCGGGGAATGAGATGTCCATTTCACCCGTGCCCTCTTTAGCCTCCCAGGTGTTCAGAAACGCATTACAGAACTATAGCCTTACCCTAAAAGGTAGTGGAAAGGGGGAGAAGATCAAGAGCAGCAAGTCCAGCAAAGTTGAACTGTCTGTCAGCTCACAGAATCCTGATGGCACTGACAGGCTAAACACATTGGAGTCTTCCAGCATTGTTCAGACAAGTCAGACAACTAATCCGTTCTTGGAGCCGACAGTGTTTAAACACAACAAAGGTCCTGCACCCAAGCCTCGGTCAACACACTCTAAGATCTCACCACTAAAGGCAGGCCCTCAGGGTGGGTCCGCACCAAAGACTGATGACCCTGAAGTCTCTCAGCATAAGGAAACCTCCAGTATGCATCCTTACACAAATAGTAGTGATGTTTCTGAGTGTCCTACAGTTGAAGACCCCAAGAAACTAGATGTGGTTGAGAGTGTCCTTGTGCAGAATGCCAAACCTGAAGACCAGAGTCATGGTGAAGATCCAGGAGAGACTGCTTACTTGGTAATGGCTAAAGCTGGCTCTGTAGAAGGGACGAAAGGTCATAACACCGCACCACATTCTCACATCAAAAATGTCCCGAACCTTCCAAAACCGGATGTCCTTGCTAATGAAGTAAGCGCAGACGGCTCTAAACGTGTATCAGAAAAGAAAACACGGGCACCTTTACCCCCTGCTAACACTCCCAAAAAAACGCAGCACCCAAAGTCTCCTGATCCACATTCATTATTTGTTCACTCTGATGTGACTGCACCGGTAGAAATGACGCCCTCAAATCCAAATGCTAATGCAATCATCAGTGTGAAGAGCGCTGAAGGAGGAGTGGTCGTTCCTTTTGTGAGTACTACGAGTCCGTCTAAGCAGAGGGTCCGCCTTAGTGCTCGTGTCGATGCCCTGCCTCTCTCAACAGCAAACGGAACAGCAGAGGACCTCAGCAAAGCCAGCATCTCCACGGCATTGTTGTCGTCATCAACGTCACGCAGGTGAGAAACTCTCATGTAGCCCGTTCCCCCCCATATCTAATCAGGGGTCCATCTTCTGTCCAGTCCACTCAGCCACCCACCAGGCATCGTAGTTGTTATATGGGCACTCGTCTCCGCAGCCAATTTAAAGGTAATCGCAATGCACTACAGCAAAAACCTCAATTCAATTTCAGTGTAGCAGAATCAGAGCCTTGATGGATGTCATTAGTAACGCCTGTGCTTGTCCTGCGATTTCCTGTAAAATTGACTGCTGTGATAAGGGCTCATACCCAGGATAACCATGTACAAGATGTGTTAAGCCACCATGCTACAAGAGTGCCAACTGTGTGAAGGCAAACATCAAACAGACTCCAAAGCTGTGTGGAACTACACACCCAGAGTGCGGTTGGCCGTTTGAAGGGAGTAAAACTGAGTCTGATGTTCAAGGCAACATTTTGGCAGTGCTGCAGGGCACGCAAGATAAGTTGTTTTTTATTATTTTTTAAATTGTCATGATCATCCAGCCAGAACACAAAGAACTGGTTATGTGGTTGCCCAGCAACATAGCTTAGAAAATTGCCCCATGCATCACCAACCTTAGGCACTTGAGGACCGGAGAAAGCCTGGTAACAAGACTCAGGAAAATTACATTTTGTCTCACCTGGCAGTGTCAAGGTAGTGCAGCAGAGTAGAGTCCACATATTCACTCTAATGAGACACTTCTTTCCCTTTGGCCTGGGGCGCAAGTCACTCCCATCCCTGGAGTCTGCAGTGACTGTTTGCTGCTCTTATCAGGGACGACTGCGAAATGTCTCCGCTGTTCATGTTGGGGATGGGTTTTTAAATGTCTGAGATCAAAGCCTATTTCTTGAGATCAGATGCACCTTTTCACACAGAAAGTGCAAGATTCCGGTATACAGGGCAATTTGGGTATGTGTCTCCACAATTAAAATGTCAAAATATCTCCTCCTGAAAGCTTAATTTTACTTCCCTTTGAACTTTGCTGCATCAAAAGGATGTATGAGGATGGAATAAGAAATTTTCTGAATCTTCACTTATGTTGGTTCAGTTAGACGCAATTGCTATCTTGTAGAAAATTCTACCTCATAAGCAAACTTTGCTTCAATCATTATGGATTTTAGCTCTAAATGAGTTCACTGGCACATGTTCAGTCATCATTGGGGCATGGTTTGCCTTTTAAATACCGGCTTAACAGACATCCAAGCCAAGTCATTTAATGCAGTTCCATAAGTAAGCATTCTATCGTAAATAAGTTCTCAATGACCTTGCAACCACCTGAGTCAATTGGCAAGCTAAAAGATTAGTATTCCTCTGCTGTGAAGTGTAGGACTTGTGTCTGACATCTAGGAGGGAAAATCAGATGTGGAGCTGCTATCTCTTTCAGGTTACTCCATTAAAAACACTGAATTGTTTTTTTGTTATTGTTCTCAGTATTGCATAAACCTGGTCGTGTCAATGCATGACATGAATTTGTGTATACATATAACTGCTCCCTTAGGTTTCCCTGTCAGTCAATTGTGTTTGCTATGCACATTTGCAAATATATGCAACGTTTGTAAATGCATTGTGTAAACAATTTATATGAGCTTGGAGAATGAAGGTGCTACTAATGTGACTGAAAAAAAAGGTTTTTAAAATTCTGCTTGTGTGTGTGTGACATTAAGGCTAACGTCCTTGTTCTCTGTCTGCAGACCTCATGCAGTAAAACCTCTGAGTGCCCAGGAGCCGACTCCAGCCCCTAGAACTCAGCCTAAGCAGGAGCTGACGACAGTGGGCATGGGTCAGAGCGCTCGCACCCGCGGTGCCACCACAAAGGTATGGTGCTCCTGCTCCACCTCCTAAGCCCTTGGGCAACACCTGTGCATGCATGAATGCGTGTGTGTGTGTTTGTGCGTGCAAGTGAGTTTAAATGGTGCAAGCTAGAGGATTACAGTAATAACAATGGAAGGATTGTGAGACCATGTCATATCAGCAGTATGCAGCAGTGCACTGCGACACAGATGAGAGTGAGATCCATGTCCACATTAGACTTAGTCCCTTACCTTCTTATTTACAAACATCACCCAGGCTCAACTCAATTCGTTGAACCTAAATGGATGTACCCAGCTCTGTGCATGCGTGCTTCTGACCCCCCAACTGTGTTGTGTCTCTAGCCCAAGCCTGTGTGACTGTGAGCCCAAGTGGTTGTACTCCATGCTGTGAGTGTGTGTGTGAGTGAGTGAGAGACCCTCTACCCATAATGTGTGTGTCTCCCCCCAGGCCCCTGTGTCAGAACCCAAGGGGCCATACTCCCAGCTGACTAAGGAGGAGCTGATCAGCCTGGTGCTGCATCAGCAGGAGGAGCTTGCCCAGAGGAGCTCCAAGATCCAGGAGCTGGAGGAGTACATTGACAACCTGGTGCTGCGTGTCATGGAGGAGCAACCCAGCATCCTCATGTCCCTCAGCAGCCCCAAGAAGAGCACCTAAACACACACACATACACACACACACACACTCCTCAGCACAGAAAACTTCGCCAACTCAACACATCAGGGAAGGCCCTGTTACACACACTCATGCACACACACAATTAATGCATTCCCATGATAGAAGACGGTCACACCACCCTAAATGCCTAAAAAACACTCCTCCTCCTCCTCACTGGAGCAGTACTGTATAGCCTGCTGCAGCATCAGAATGCCCCAGTCATACTGAATGTAAAGACTGAATGAAGTAAATGGCAAAAAAGTCTAAATTTTATGCAAAGTTTTGAGTTTAGTATTTTTGTTGTGGTGTTTTGTTTTTTTGTTTTTTTTTTTCAAGCAAGGGTTCTGAAAGATATTTGTTTACAGCAGCCTGCAAACACTAGTTTGTCAATAGACAATGAAAGCCATAAGCAATCTTGTATGCCAGCCTCAACCATATGCATACCTAGTTAATAGAGCAACAAAATTATTCTCAATTGTATGTGCCTTTCTTGAGTATTTTATGTTTGCTGTCTGTCTGATTGATAACTGTTTTGAAGTGAATATTTGCACATGAATGAAACTACGACAATGAAGGCTAACAGGGAACAGAGAAGCCTGAGTTCACTGATGGCACTTCAAAATATATTTGTAGCACTTTAATGACACCTTTTGTGGCTGTGTTGATTCTTATTATGTTTCGACAATCAAACAACATACATCTACTGTCCCACAATTCCAAGAA
>JAVQKI010297004.1:0-14247 GCA_036025975.1 Nematalosa erebi
TAAATAATAAGCAAAAATTAAGAGGTAAGTGTTTATGAATGATTAACAAAGTGTTAACCCATAGCTAACCAATGGCTATAAGATGGACTATAAATGATTAACTGATGAGATATAATGAATAGTGACCGTTTACTAATCATTATCAAATGTGTTAAATAATGCTTATAAAGTGCTACCGAAAAAATGCAGGAAAGCACCCTCACACACACACACACAAAAAAATGGCCCTCATTTGTCAAACAAGAAAGGAACCAGAAACCAGTACAAATCAGAGCGCAAAAATCTTCTTACTCACATGTGATTTATGAAGCTGTTTGTATTGATCCAAGAAAGCACTAGTCTAGTGCAGGCAGTTGCTTTAGCAAGCCCAAGAATTCACAAAGCAACTGCTCAGCAACCCCAAGCTAAGATGTTTCCTTCTTTTAACATATAAAACAAAAAACTAAAAAGCAAAAGTCAGACACTATGCTGGTTTATTGGCTAAAGTAGACAAAAATTGTTGGTATTGTTTGGCAAGGCCACTAGTAAGTTTTTCCAATGCACTCAGTTGTGCACAGCAATGCACACACTGTGTGCATTTGGAATAGGCAGCACATTTCAGGGAATGCCTTGAGTGCAAAGCTTTTGACCTATTCTTAACCCTCAAGATGTCTGTGTTTCAAAAGAAACGAGGAAACATTATATCCAGTGGCTATGTGATTTTTTTTACAGAGGAAATCTGAACTTAACCAGGCCTGAAAGAGTCAGTGTCTTACAGCAAATCCCCAACTTAGCAAGGAATGTGCACCACGTCAGACAGAGAGCTGTTCCCTTTCGATAACTTTTTGTAATGAAGGCTGAAGATCACAGCTTTTATCACTTGTTGATGCAAAGGAAAATATTAACAGCGGCATTAGTGAGGTCTATTTCAGCGCCAAGGAATAATTTTATGACGACAAAAGCAGACAATAAACCCTACATAACCCTAATGACCTCAAGATGATGGTGCGTTTACAGGCTGCGACCCCTGTGTGTTCTGACCGTGCAGTGTCAGGCAGCACCTGGGGTGGACCTTGTTCAGCCAACCCTCTGAATTATTTCTCCCCTTAGACTTTCCTTCTCGTAAATGGATGATCTCTCTCTGTGGACTGATTCCTCATGAAGTGACTTGTTTCCTTGGCCTCTCTTTCCATCGTGTGGATTATTGAGACCTGAGCTGTTGAGTGTGCTACTGCCTCTGCTTGGATTCTGTTTGTGTCTGATTCATGATCTGTCTTTGGCTTTGTTTGTATTGTCTTGTTATTAAGTAACTTTTGATTAAACATCACCTCGTGACAGTGTTCTCCACTGTCTACATCGAAGAACCACAGCCGAAAGGCTCTGCTAGACATCGGCAGGACCAAACTATACAACACTTTGTACAATGTACAAAGAGGCAATCAGGGAGCTTGGTTCACCCAACCAGCCTGCAACTGCACTGGACTTGACTGTGACACCTCAACTGAAAAGGAGGCGCCGCAAGCTGTGCGAGAGGAAGCAGAAAAGGGGCAAGCGTGGAGGAATCTAGCGGCTAGGAATTAGGCTAGCGGCTAATCAAACTTGCCAAGCCATACCTTCTATCCTATTAACATTTTGGACCTGGTCTAAACAACATACAGAGGGGCATACAAGGCTTCATCCCGCCCCCACATCTGGAGCACTAATGATGTGACCCACAGAAAAACCATCATGACTCGGACCACAGACTATAAACCTGCTACTGAAGACTCCACCATCACACGGATGTTAGTAGTTCATGTAGTCAATCATTCTTAAAGCTTTTGTGGCATAGCCTGCAAATGTACCACAACTAACAAGCTTGCTAGCTTTATCAGTGTTAACAAACTGACGTGTGTCCGGCAGGTCTGCAGTTATTGTTGGAACAACTAAATGCCCTTAGCAGCAAAAAAGCTTATTCCAAATAATCTTTAAGGAATCTAAAGAGATATTGTTTACTAAAATGTTGATTACACTGAAACTACAACTAAATGATACAAAGTAACAAGGAATTTTATTCTCATCTGAAGACTAATGCTGCATTCCACTGTGCTACGTAGTTCAGGAAAAATGACCTTCACCTTGGAAAAGTGCAATGGAACAGTCAATAAAGTCGAGATTACAAATAGGGAACTCGGGGTAGGCTGATGTTGACAGAGTCGGTTGGATTGCCGTCATAGTTACACTATCGATAAATATGTTAGCCAATACCTCCACTAAAGTTATCATTTATTAAACACAGTTTCAAGCTGTGCTGCAGCCCAAGTTACATTCCATTTGAGTGAGCACCATCCTGTGCCGTTTCCCCTAACTAATGGTGATGTAGTAGCCCATGTGGGTCCTCATTAACTGCTTGTGGTTGAATTCAAATACACAGACGTTTTTGGGGGGCTATCCATGTATTCCTGAATAAATGCACTGGAATGCATTTTGAATTGAAGTTCGGAAAACTGACCTCTATTTATAGACTACGGACTTGCAATGGAATGCAGAGTAAGACAAAACAATTGCCTACTATAACGAACATTAGGGACCCTAACCTGAATGATGCACAGTGCAATATTTAACCAAAACTCCTTTTTCTTTAAGGAAAATGGGTAATTTTAGACCATGGGGCCTTCACTACAAACACTGCTGAATCAGTTACTCCCACATGCCACACAATCTATAGTTCATGCACAAGAATTTCACTTAAGATTCGACTTTGCACTTTGCACGCCATTTTAATTAGGGCCCTTGGTACATCTAAAAGATGTCTCAGTTTTGCGAAAACTGAGAGACTACATGGGAAGGTGTGGCTAACAAAAGCATTTGCATTGGTCTGGTATTCTAGTGCAACATCTAACGGCGGCAGTCATTGTTGACGGCTGTTTATATTTCATAAAGCACTCATAGGACAGCAGCTACTCCATCATATACTCTTCTAAAAGCACACAGTCATGCATACACATACACACTTACGATTTGCTGCAGGTATATCTGTGCAAAAATAACAACAAAAACAAATCATGACTATTGAAAATGTATATATGTAATACAAAAACTAAAGTAGATAATGGATCACATTTCTCACAAATCCAGTAGGAGAGTTGTGTGAACAGGAAACTGAACTGCGGAACAGAGGCCACTGGGAACATACACTCCCATTGAAAATAAATAGTGGCTATATCATTTAAATATCACTGAGCAGAAAATAAAAAACTGTATGTCAATTGACCAAAACACTGACATGAACTCTGCTGCTTGGTTAGCAATTTACGTTAAGCATGGTTCCACTATACAGTGTTTACATTTTAGCTTTGTTGAGTTACTTTGGACAGCTATTCATGTTAGGCATGGTTTCATTCCACAGCATTTTCATGTCAGCTTGTATAAAAGCAATTGTGTTACCACA
The DNA here is from genome assembly GCA_036025975.1 of Nematalosa erebi. Lineage (NCBI taxonomy): Eukaryota > Metazoa > Chordata > Actinopteri > Clupeiformes > Clupeidae > Nematalosa > Nematalosa erebi. The sequence goes on from JAVQKI010297004.1 coordinate 3,410, forward strand.
GCTTTTGTTGGTATCCAGAGCACTATATTTGCACATATAAGCCAACATGTGCTGTAACTCTAACTTACCTGAGATCTGAAGTAATCAGTCTGCTGAAAAAAATCGATCACCTCCTGATTTCCAGCTAACAGCGCCTAACAAAAAGTTGGAAACGAGCAAAAACAAGTTTAGCGCATTTCTATTCCTCAAAATGTTTGTTACCATTTGTTACCAGTTCACTCAAATTACTAATCACTATTTTTGATTCCTCATCAAATTGGTAATTACAAATTAAATTTGAGCACAGATGAAGAAGGGGAGCAATTAAAAGCTGCAAAAGACAAGGACCTCATTTATGTGGACGCCAATTTTTCACTTTTAATTAATAACAGAATCTGATTAAAATGTGTCATGTAAACTGTTTAAGTGATCAGATTCAGCTGGATCTGTTTACAGCAGATGCTTTCAAACATTTTCAAAGATTTTCTGACATTAGGTTTCATAAATCATATGAAATCGATGCTAAATTTTTCTACACTCATTTCTGAGCAACATTATGTGTAAATTCCCCTCACAAATTTCAACTTCCAAGTTGCTCTTGAAGTGTCAACTGACTCAGTCTTTACAGCCAATCACATTTAGCTGGCAATATAAGCTATTCTAAATGGCCAATCCTCATTTATAGGGTTGATGACACACAGAGTACCAATAGGCTACTAGGGGGTGCTAAACCAGTTCCCATTTTGCACACTGTATTTTTACATGGTATATTTGTTTATGGTATTATTTTTTTGCTCTTTTTTGTTGTTTTCCATGTACTAGATTGAATTCTGTACTTCTGATGCAAAGGTTTCAGAATGTATAGCGCAACATATATATGGCCAGATTACTTAAAATGAGTTTACCACATCAACTGCTGTCTGTCCATCATAGCCAGGGATGCTTAGGTCCACCCCAGCGAGGGCCCAGATCTCTAAACCTTCTACATCTGAGTGTGCTGCAAGACTGAGTAGAAAAAACACAAACCTACATATTAGCAAAAGCACAAAGTCAATTAATACCGTCCAAAATCATTTTTTGTTCTTCACAGTAACACAAATGTCTCAGATGCCAAGGCATTCAAAGAAAAAATGCTTTTTAGATGTTCCACCCATGTAGATGTTCCAATCTACTTGATTAGATTGAAACTTGCAATATGTCCAAAAAAATGTTGAGACAGGGCAAGTAAAAGGCTGTAAATGTAGAGTAACGCTAAAAACAACACAGGGAGTAACATTTCAAAACTAATTATATTAACTGCCAGCAGGAATGTGTCCATAAAAGACTATCCCAGAGAGGCTAAGTCGTTCCGAATTAAAAATGTGGAGGCATCATTACATACCTATTACATGAAAATGTTGCTCTACCAAGATGTTTTGATAGTGCATATTCAAAAGATCTAATTTTGAAATTAAAATTATTGTATGAGTCCATGAGGTCATAATTCATTTTTGTCTATTTGTCACATTTTGACATTCCAACTACGGTTGCTGGTGAAGACTAGCCTGGAAATCTAGATGCACCCTAGTAGTAGCAAAACGTCTAGCAACGCACCATACACTCTTACTGTACCAAGTCTTGGTAATACTAATTACAACGCTCTATCTTTGTGGAGAGTTGTTGGGCAGGCTTAGCAAGATAACGCTAGGGATGTTAACAACGTGACCAAGGACTAGCGGTCCTTTGAATCTGCTGGCATCAACTTTGGATGAGTTAGACTTAGGGCTTTTCTTTCCCTGAGGATTGAGCTCGGTCTATCGCTTGTGTCCAGATTATACATCTAGATGTTATAAGATGGTTTGTCAGGCTTTTTGAAGACTCGATCACGCAAAGAATATTACATAGGTTTTACAGTCTTATTTAGGCCTGAGCTCATTTGAGATGGTCCTAAAATGTGTAGAAATCTGCCCTGTAATTACACAAATACAAATCTGTCATTCTTTTTGGAAATCATGGACTTTGGTATGGTAAAACAAAAAATCCAGTTTCAATAACTGATATACTGTCCTTGGACTATTCTCAAAGACTGGGTGACCATTTGCCCAAAATTGACCATTTCAATTGGGTTTGTAAAACTGCCTTGGCACTTACATTTGATAAATCAAAGTTGAATAAATTCTATTTTAACATCAGAAAACAAAGCACAATACTTCATCCAAGCATTTAAAAACTGTTAACCTCTTTGTCCATATCATTAAGAGGATGTGCCATCCAGTCTATTTTCAACTGCGGTATAAAATGTGTTATCTCCATTCTCTGGGTTCTGAAGTGGTGTGTGTGATGTTAGTATGCTTTCAAGACCTGCATAGCTCTGTTCCTGCATCCTCAAGCTCACTCTGGGAGAGATGGGCACCAGTTTTCCTTAAAAGTTTCACAACATCTTTATGTCTGATGAAAAGAGCATAGTAGAAGAAAACAGATGCATGAAAACTCATTAACCCAACTCTTCCAGCACTGTAGAACAATGACAGACTGACTTAAAATAAGAACTTCACCATTTCGCTAATATATAAAGAATTCTGGCAGCTATGACCAAAACTGAGCAGGAATGTCTTTCCTTACCTCTTCATCCTTATTTTATACTGACATGTCTAACACAGGATCTTGAATCTCTGGTAAAGCTGTAATACATTTTTTGCGGCATGTTTGGAAGGTCAGTTATCTCAAGAAACCTACTGCATGTTTTCGCTCGTTTGATGATGGTAATCACTGGGCAGCTTTTTTGACCATATAGTGTGTTAGATTTGGTTTCCATGTCATTTAGTCCATAATCCAATTAGTCAGAAAAAAGTGGCCCTCTAATAAATAATTGCCAGTTCTATACCCTAACACGTAAATACTATACTTACATTGGGGATGAGCTAAGGGACTGTGTGGTCTAGGCAATGATAGGCTGCATTCTTTGTATAAAAGCCAATAATATATACTTAAAAAATGAAAACGTGTAATACTGTGGTTACGTTTTATCTCTGACCTATTGAGTGACGATCCACCAGAATAATCAAGTTGGTGTTTGCAAATCCATCCGCCACCCCCAAACCTTCTACCTGCACAGGCTCAAATCAAACACACAGAAACACATACAAACACCACTATTACCTGAAGCGTATAGCATTGCGTAATGGCGTATCACCGTAGCGATCCTTGGCATAGACTGTAGCTCCATGACCAAGAAGATATTGCACTACTTTGAGATGACCCTCACAGGAAGCAATATGTAGAGGTGTGCGACCATCATAGTCTTCCATGCAAAGACTGCTGCCCTGAAACACATCCGGAAAACTGTTGACTCATCAGATAGCCCAGTTATTGTATGGACTAATTTTACATAAAACTCTCGCTGAAGTCTCTAAAAACCCACTACTGAACAGCAACAAAAAAAACTACCTCAGACAACTAAGATAATTTAGAACGGTGGTCACCACTCCGTCGATCGCAATCGACCAGTTCATCTTTGATACTTTCCTCATAGATTCAGAAAATATTACAGTATGTTTACATATTTTAAACATTTAAACTTTATGAAAATTATTTCACATTTGATACAACTGATGGCAATACAGTCAAGGGGTGCATTGCGCTGTGTGAGTGCTAGAACGCTGTACGCAATGGGATACTAATTTCGACTGTGTGAATGATCTCTTTTGTGTTACGACTGTTGTCAAACTGATCGTCTCGAGAGCAATAGCTCTTTGACATCATTTGCCATTAGTGGATGAAACTGATGCCGATTTTTGCACTTTCAATATTCTTTTAATTTAGATTGTTCTAACCTCTCAATATGTAAGTTTTTTATCAGTAATAACAGCAGATATCTCCTTTATGACAATATGAGTAATTCCAAATGTTCAAATGGGACATTACTGTACATGTTAGCATTTTATGAAATGTCTATCTCAACATCGCAGTCCACAGGCTACATTACATTGGAAGTATGGTTGCCAACTTATGGATTTTAAAATAAGGAACTGGTACTGAGACATTATTTTGGGGGGGTTGTCTTCCAAATATGTAACAAATCCATATTTTCCAGAAGGGTGGCAATCCTAATGGGAAGTCATGAAATGCCATGGCCATTGGGAAGTTTTTGTGGTGCCAGTCTGGCAGCTGTAATTACCTCCGTCAATGAGATAATATGAGCGGTTTGCCTGTCTCTGAAGGTTAATGAAAAATTTGCCTGATTAACAGGCCACTTAGTTTTCGCCTTCTTTTGTTAACCAAAAGCTATAAACCAAAACAAAATATCACAAACCATTTCTCTAATGGCTTCCAGAGCATCAATGTCTCCAATCTTGGCAGCAGCACAAGCCAGTGTAGGATTCAAGGCATCACGAATACCTTCCAGTTCCTTGGAGAATAAACAACAGTACACTTATAAAACAGAAGCATTTTAGATACACACATTCTTCCTTTGATATAAATTATGGCAACTTTTGCCAGGCATATTTTGAGAAGTGACCGAACAGGCTTGAAAACAGTACCAAAGAAGTGATGCTGTAATCATGGCAAGTAAGGGTGAGCGATAAACATCATCTGTAATAGTATAGTTTTAATGATGTTTTTACATTGGCCCGTTCATACAAAAAGTACAGCTGAGACAAAAAAGAGAATTAAATGATGCACAGCCGATTCTTTTAAGATGTTCTAAAATTATCTACATTCTGTTAATCTACAGCTAACGTTGGTCGGCTGCACATCATGAAGTGTGCCTGGATGCAAACTTGCTAGAGTTGACTGGTGTAGGCTTTTTTTTTAGAATCAGAGCGTTGTACTGTACATTGTGTCTATCGCTCGAAATATGGGCTTAGACAGTTCCCTCAACACTCTCTGGTATAAATGCATGAACGCTATGCTTGTGCCCTGGGCAGAATTTCTTGGGCTTGTGGACTGGGGCTGATGAGTCACATTTTAGATGGGGCTATTTGCTGTGTTACTAGCTTTATCTATGTTGAACTATGGTGCAGGATGTTCCATTATTAGTAACGCTGAGTTCATAATGCCAATACTGTTACCTTTTCTGCGTCAACAATCATTTTGTGCAGTGTGTTTTGAACATAGTAGCGTATATATCATACTATTGTTTTGTGAGCTCCAGTTATCGCTGAACCTCTTCTCAATTTCTGCAAATATCCTGCTTCAGCAGTAGTGGAGGTGTCAGGCACTGCCATGGAGAGGAGCAGGCGTATCCGCTGTCAGTATGTGTAGACGCAGGTGTGTGTGTGTGTGTGTGTGTGTGTGTGTGTGTGTGAATGACAATGAGAGAGTAAGGAAGAGACTGAGCTGAGAGCTGAATGAACAGAATGTCTTATCTAAAAATTGCGCTGAGGAAAAAAAATGTTGGGTAATTTGCATTAGTTAATTACTGTACCATATAAAACTATAATATGACCACCGCTCATTGCTGCATGTGCCATGCTGAGATTGCTGTACCTCATTCTTGTGTAACACCCCAATTGATATTGGGCAACAATTAATGGGGGAAACTGGTTTTGTGCTTACCCAACATCATTGCTCAAAAGTTTGTCCACCAGTGCATAGTTTCAAATAGGTTTACTGATGCTGGCAAGTAAGCTTGTGTACAGTACGCTTAGTTAGCTACCTAACATCATGTTTGGGTTTTCCTGATGACAGTCAGATGATTTGAATACCGAACAGGCTAAATCAACCTAAACATCCCCCTGCTTAATCTGAGTTCCCTATGTTGCCGCGCCTCGGATTTCGTGCTTACCCTAAATGCAGGATGGACATTTCACTTACTATAGTGTGCACACTCATCTTTGTGTACTTGATCAGTTGCTGCCTTACAGAATTATGCTTGCGACAGTCATTACAACTAGCAGCATGTCATTAGAATAAGCGCCAAGCAACAAATCTAGCTACTTTTTGAACAAGCCCTGACTTCTTTCCATGCGAGAGTTGACAAATTTGAACCACAAACGAGGTGGGAAATGTCTGTTTAGGGAATCTGTTCAGCAAATGACCAACAGAATGTCTATTGACTACTAGGCTAAAGATGCCTTCTGATTCATGCAGCAGCACATGGTACCTGCCGAACGCAATGCTGAACCCTTGTGTAACATGACGATGCCAATTACACGTAGTCTGAGTAGATAACCATACATTTACAAATGTTGAATGATTGTGAACTGCTTGTGACAGCTTTGACATTCATACCTTAATGTTGACCTGTTGTAGCTGTATACGGTGTGTATTTCACTGTCAATGACATTAATGTAGTGTGTATGAAGCAGTCATATTTTTGCAGCCTGCCAATGGCGAGTGGCCCAATATTTTGTATTCGCCAAATCATATTTTCAACCACATTTTCAACTAATTCATTAGTTTGTATCAATATAGATGATTGGTACCTATTTTGGCTGCATTCCTAATGAGTCCCAGTGGCCCCAATAAAGTGAACTGTGAGTGTATGATGAAACTATGGCAGGGCAAAATAGACTATGACCAATGTGTACACAGCAATTTAACAGCTCTGATAAATTGTTTGGGAAACTAAATCTAAAGGCTTGTAAAACATGAATTTTAAACAGCAAAACTACCTCTTTACAGCTGATCCGAAGAGATTTAGCAATGACTTGGATAAAACGACTGTCGCTAAGGGAGAGCTTGGCTCCTCGCAGGTCAGCAATCATTTCACCACGTAGATTACGACTCAACATCTGTAGAAAAAAAAATCTATTATTTTTTTATTCGTGGAGCAGGAAATTAACAGTTTTATTAGAAGCTAGAACAGACTTATCCGTTTGCATACCTTCTTTTTGTCTAGTGGAGAAATATCCTTCGCCAACACATATGATAGTTTAGCCAGAGCAGCCTCAGGGGTCATGTCACAACCAGCCACCAGACCAGCATCACTAAGGGACTAAAAAAATGCACATGGACACTGAATAGCCTATCGGAAAAGCTTAAACAATAAGGCACAGGCTAAATTGGACTAAACATGCATGAATTGCACTGACTGAAACGCACAGCTTCCTTTACTTCCAAATGTATTCAACACAAAAACTGAATTTGTCACCATGATCTCAGAATTTCGCTATTTTTTGTTAATCCAAACTCTCTCTCCCCCATCTCTTATGATCATCATATGAAACTTTCAGTCTGGTATCTCGTCGTTCAGATATGCCTTCTCAAATCAGTAGGCAAACCCTTGAAAACTGCAATTTTTCATTACGATACAATCAAAATCTTATTTTTAAGGATATCGACAAATTATTGTTTTTGCTAAAATCCAAGAAAAATATTGAGATATTACTTTTTGCACATATCACCCACCCCTACTGTTCAGGCCCTTATGGCAGACTAATTGGCTCAAATCAAGCTGAGGACAATGAAACAGGCCAAGGGCATTAGTACAGTAGAAGACCATTATCTGCCTGTTTGTGCCATACTGAGCGGGGGCCAATGATGATGTAATTGGCTCTTACAACAGGGGTTATTCGCAAATACTGACATAAACTCTATATAAGGCTTAGAAGATACTTTATACAGGAAAATGAATGGTGCTCTATAAGGGGAATTTTTAAACTCACTAATTCTCTCTATTTGATTAATTAAGGAAATAACCAAAAGACTCACTATGATAATATTAACATTCATTTTCAGTTGTGGCCCTCGTTCACACATACATATCATGGAGACATACGCACCTTTCCTGTTGCATATGATGTGGTCACAGATCCCCGGAGACACTGAGTGCAATTAATGATAATCACTCCCCTATCTGTGGCTTTCTTGAATTCTGACAATAAGTCCATGCGATTGTTTGGAGCGTTACCACTTCCATAGGTCTCTAGAACAATGCCTTCCATAGGTGGTTGCAGGAAAGCCCTGACCTTATGAAACAAAGACATGCACATCAAAAAGAAGTTAATAACAATAAGTCAGTTAAAACAAGATAATTAAAGGAAATTATACAGCAAAACATATTTGAAGCTTGGCCATCTAGTCAGGTTAGCCATCTAGTCAAGTCAGGTTTTCTATCTCCTCATAGACTACAATGTCCATCCCGATCTACAGGAATGGATAGGAGTTTTAATCCAATGCCCCCCAAAGCGATGTAGAATCAGGGGAGAAATACTGTAGCTTGTTTGTTGTCAGCCGTTCAGACAGTAAATTAACACTACTACAAAAGACCTTTAAGATAATTGCTGCTTCATTGTTCCCACAGTGTTAAGCCTGTAAAGATATGCGTATCGAAACCAAAATCGCCAAAATTGTGTTGTTCAAAAATGCAGAATCACAACACTCTACTTTCAATTTCTAGTAGAACAATGTGGAAGAGGTGGTAAGAAAGCTTATAAGTAGGGAGTGGTATCGAGAACTGGTGTTATACTGATACCTACTCATGCTTTGTCGGTAACAGCGCATCATTAAGCTTTCCAACAAACAGTTTGGCTATTGGCACTTCATAACATTTTGTTATTCTACTGCGTTTGCATCATCAAGCGAAGAGGAGTAATCTGCTTCATGACTAGGGTTGAGTACCAAAATGCAGTATGCAGCAACTGAACTGGTGCCAACATAAACGTTAGTAACCAGACCAAATGATTACATGAGTTTCAGTGCCTCATTTCGGTGTCACTTAAATCCCCATCTGTTTTTAATGAGCTACGGTGCTCCAACATTGTGCATTAGAAGCATCACGGATGGACAGCCACTTTCAGTGGATTCAGGTAAGCCAAGAATGCGTAGATTGGAACGCCAGCTACTTCCCTCCAGATCAGAGACTTTTGCAGCTAGATTGGAGTTGGAGATTCGTTGTCCGTGGTCTTCCACCAATGCACAAATTTGATCTAGCTTAGAGTCCATCGATCCCAGAGTAGATTTAAATTCAGCTGATAGCGAGTTTTTGTGTTGTTCCAAAGCGTGGTCATAGCTTCTGCGGTTAGGCTAGCTGATGCTGGCTCATCTTTATTCTTGTTGAGTCTTGCAGGTGTGGACATTCTGAGGCGTTCAGGTGGTAAAACATGCAAATCAATTAAATAAAAAACATTTACTGTTAATGTGGTGAATTATATGGGGTTAAAGATAGACTTTAGCTGTTTTCAGCAGGAGCTCGAGAAATTCACCTCTACTCCATATTCACCAACCCCGGAAGTCGATTTTGTGTCTTTCTGAGTGCTCTGGGCAGCCCATTTAAAGCAATGAGATTAACACGAAGAATGCTCAATCTCCATAACGGAGGAGTCAGCGTAATCTACTCTTTGCACGGATGTTTTACTCGTGCCCATGTAGACATACAGCCTGCAATCGATCTCCGCCATGTTTTCCTTTAAAGCATATGCAGAAGTTGATATATGTGAAAAAAACTGACACACATGCTTTTGTTTACAAGTGGTTTTGAGTTCGTATTACTAACCATTTCAAAACTTTGCAGTAGTCTAGTACATGAGGGTCTAACAGTGTAAAGCTGTTAACAGAAAAAAACTAAAGCGAACGCGAGGATGATTGCCAATTTAATGGTGAAGCACGATGAGGAATACTGACAACATCGAAAGAGGAAAGTGGCTGTGTACAGTTGCTTGCGTTTGTCCTGGAACTAGCCGGGTTCACCTCTATAGCAAGCCATTTTAACATAAGACAAGACTATGGCAAGCAATTCAATACACAGTTCCTGAAAACATTGCAGTTGTAGATATTGGTGTATATATTGGTAGGAATTTAAGTAACAACTTAAAGGACAAGTTCGGTTTTTAAGACTTATAGCCTTTTTTTCTGATCGTTTATGATGAAATATAATGGTTAAGATTAAAATTTTGACAAATGCCCCCTACAGAATGGCTGCATAGGTTCTCTGCTGCAATCTTTTATAAAACGCATTAAACTTTCGTTTGTAAAGACGCAAAACTCACCGAGTGGTCAGTAACGTTCACTGATGTGTAGACTTTAAATGGGCTTTATGACATCTGCTCTGTCCTGTGACAAAATATCAGAGTCCAATCATGCCCCATTTTACAGAAATAGTAGTGTCATTTTTGCAGTAACTACAAAACCCAAGTGAATACCAAGGCAAAACGCAGTAACTGACAGTTATTCAGAATATTTATGAAGGCAAACTGCAGTAACTGCTATTATTTCCACTCATGAATATCTTAAAACCAATCAAAAGTCTAAAAGAACACAGAGTTTTGTTCTTAAAATATAGTAAGTTGCATTAATTTAGCAAATACTGCAGTCTGCCGCTGCAACAGCATTCCACTGGTTTAAGCGAATCCAAAAGCAGAACGCAAAATCTGAGTTTTTACTGAATTGCTGGTGCATAGGTGAGATCAAAAGTAAATATGCCAAAAAATTCCCTTCTAGGTAGACACTGCATGAATGATGGACCAGTCATCTACCTACAATACACTGTGCAAGACACTGTGTAAACTTTAAAGGCAATTTTCTTAGTTTCACTGTTTTCGTAGTTACTGCACTTTGGCCTTGTAGCGCAGTTTATTGTACAGTATGTTCTGCGATTTGGGAAATATTGAAAGTGAAAGAACAGACAGTATGGTTTCCTATGACATTACAGTAATCAATGGTCATGATAGTCTAGTGGCTTAGCGCAAAAATTCTGAGATACCGTTACCAAGCTGACAAAAGCGTCAAATTTTACATGAAGCTTCCTTAGGGCCTCCTTAATGATTTTAGGCTAGGAGCCCAACTGAAATCTAGAGAATTCCTGTGCAGAGCACAAAATTCAAAATCCATGAAAAACTTATGCATTTTTTTCAGTCTACAAGAAGAATGCTGATGATTATATTCTTTTAAGGCCACTTATTTAGCTCAAATATATTTTTATGTGTGTTCATGCCTGC
>JAVQKI010297230.1:0-11025 GCA_036025975.1 Nematalosa erebi
TTTATTACATTCAAATGACAATATTTAAAGTTTAGATTGAGGTACATTTTCTCAATTTCTTTGCATCACAATGGAAATTTTCTTCCAATGTCACTTTTGCTAGTAAAAGAGAGGCAGCCAGTTAGTGATAAAAATAACAGTGATGTATCTATTTATTATCCTGGCCTGTCAATTGCCAGGGCAATTAAATGTAACCAAATTCTGTTTCTGTATGGATGCACAAGCCAGTGGACCAAAGAATAAAAATCCTAAGATAAATCTTGGGGAAGTGTTTTTATGTCCCTCTATACCAATTTATTCAGCCATCCTTCTTGGCGTGAGCTGTAAGTGTCAATGTCTTCCTTTGATCGTCTGCCTTGTCGTGACCGGAAGCGCTCCAAGCGCAGCAGAATGTTACCAGCCCCCCTGTCATCGTCTGCGGCGTGAGAAATGGATGTGGTTCATTTCAGAGCCTGTAATATCTTCAGGGGTAACCGTTCCCCGGGGGGTTTGTGTGCAGTATTAAAACTGTCCATCCTCTCAATGGTCACGTCTTCGCCCCGGCATGGGCCCCGCGGGGGACGCAGTCGGAGGATTCATATTGGACGGCTGTCCTCACAGGCGCCCGAGCAGAATAGCATGTGGCAACGACATGGCGTGACACCAACATCGCTAGCCCGCAGTGTCAATCACGGCAAACTTGATCAGAGACACCCGGGCGGGTCAGAGACAATAAGACGAGAGATAAGTGAAGCGAAGAACGTGCTTGGGAGGCAGAGTTGGAGCTCACAGGTAGAAACTGGGTTCTAGGTTTCCTGGTAGCAGAAAAACTCATACTGTCCAACCACAGAAATAAGATATTTTTGTTTTGACAAATGTAACAATTTACAGTCTAACAGTTCACCTTGATGAACTGGCACACTGGTAAATCAGAGATTACCGATACCTCACCCCCCACACCCACCCCCACCAATGAGTTATTAGGTAGATATTTATTACTGGCTTTAGAAAAAAAATAAGGCTATCTGCCACTTTCGTTGTTATTGCTAATTAAAGCCAGGAGGAGTGTCAAACAATTCCAGAGGAAAGGTAATGAAAGACCAAATATTTTTCAACAAACCTCTTGTCTCAAATATCCTAGCAACCAGCTAATAAATTATGAATGAATGATCCACTATTTGGAACCCCAGAGGTGAGTATGAGGAGCTTAGGAGCTTCCCACCACACTGCTAAAGACCAACCTAAATCCCCACACCCACTTCCATCCCCTATCTGCCTCACTGTTGGGATGCAATCCGCATACGTTAATGATCCCGACTTGATGCTGTGTGTGTACTGAAGGTTTGCTTTTTGTCTGGAGAAATTTTCCCATTGAGTAATGAATAACATCTGATGCTCATCTATAACTCTTGCCGCTGCCCTAAAAATGTCATCCGTGCACCATCAGTTCTCCCTAGGGCCAATCTCCCTCGCTCACTGCAGTGGTTCCAGGCCTGCTTTTATCCACCACCTCTTCTCATTGTCTTTCTAGTTTCTGCAAGGAATTAGTGCAGTTAAAACCAAACCACTGCTGCCTGCAAAGAAACATGCATCATTTAATTTATTTATTTTATTATTTTTCATTTAATGAAATGAGTTTTAATCGGCATAGATAATGGTAGAGCTTGTGTTGTATTTTTGCAGATTACAGCCATGTCGAGCCTTTGTGCAGATTTTTAATGACCCTTGGGGTTGTTCTTATAAATGTTTATTTCATTGTTTATCATAATGGAAATTGGGATGCTTCGTTTTGAAGCAAGTATGTAATTATTCATTACGGAATGTGCCGTGCTGCAGTTATACACCAGAATATACACTGTGCTCAGACAGAGAGATTGTTGCAAATGCAACAATCACAACTCCTATATTTTGCTGAGTTCCTTTATCCGAGTGGCAGTCGGTCGATCGGAGTGGCATTTGTTCCGTTTCCCCCTGTTGTGAGTGGCTGCTCTGCCTTGTTATTCCACTAAAACTGCTGCACTGTGTCACTCCACCTCTCTTTTCATTAGTTGCGATGGCCGACACATCTCAGGGCTGTCGGCAGGGAAGGCCCCTCTCCTTCTCTTTCGTCCTCTCTGTCTCTCTCTTTTTCTCTGTTTCTTTTTCTCTCTTTTACTCTCTGGCCAGTGGCTGCTGCCTGTGCCTCTTGGGGATTTCGTTGCCAGCAGGGGCTTTTCTCCCTTGTGTAGATAATCAGGTGTGCAACTTAAAACTCCAGGAGATTCAAACCAATTTGTCTCGCTCAGCTTGATGTCGTTGTTTTCGATCTGCTATTTCTGTCGATGGGACTGGGCTTTTGCTCATGGAACTACTGTTTGCTTGTTTTCACACCCTCCTTAGTTGTGTTTAGATGGCACCGTGGCTTGGTGTTAGTGGGATGCAGTAAGAAGTGTGGAGGGGTGGGCTGGTGTGTTGGCAGGTGGGTATGCCATCCAAAGAGGCCGAATCAGCAGCCCCATCACCTCTGCACTGCCTTGATTTGTCTTCTTCCCTGCAGAGATGCTCCCTTAAGAAAAAAACAAGAGGGAAAAAGTACAGTTTTGCAACACATACAACTCTCTGTCTGACTGCTCCCCTTTCTCAGCTCCCCTCTTTTCTCCTGCAAAGTGTATTCATTTAAACAGAGTATGTACACATTTTAAAAAGCAATTCCTCATAGAAAAAGGAAAAACAAAAACACAGAAAAATTTGTGGAATTAAAAATGTACAGCGGACAGTTTGTCATATTAGTGAAAGCCTTTTTAATGGGGTATTCTTTCTCGTTTAGATGCAATTATGTTGCATTATCTAAGGCACATGTATCATAATAAGCTAACTGTCATAATAATTTTGTTCTAGTGTAGGAGCTTTGATAGCATTAATTTGCCATCTGGTAAATGGAGGATTTTTTTCTCAGTGTAAGAGAGGTGGGTCATTGCAGATAAAAGCATTAATCAGTTTAATGACCTCAAATGTGTAATCAATAGCAATCCAAATGGGCAATTGAAGGGTGAACAGCCAGGGACCAAATAATGGTTTTGTTAGATGGAACTCTTCAGAAAAAGGCACCAATAATGTCTTGAACCGAGGGGCAATTTTATGCACACCATAGCATAACTTGAAATGATGACCTGAAACCATAATAATCAAATCTTCTCACAGGGAATTGAGGAGGATTACTTGAAATGCTGCGGAGGATTATTCAACAGTGATGGTGCACTTTCATGCATTCTCCGTCTTACACTCTCCCACGCTGAGTGAATGTGAGATAAACTTCGGTACTGTGAGCAAATATGCTTTAGCATCTTCTCACTGTGTCAATAATCTGATAGGCGTTCAACTGCTGGAGAGCAGTGGAATGAATTCGGGGCTAGCTTTTTTAGTGGCAAATGTTTCTCCTTTGGAATTCACATTCCACAGAGAGAGTACTTTAGGAAGGTAGTGAGCACACTTTCAAAGGGCTTTAATCTGCGTTCAACAATTCCAAGCGATAGTTGTTTCATCTCAATGTAGGTCACTGTAAAGACCTATAAGGATATTGTCAGGATGGTTGAACACTTATCCATTTATACTTTGTCATGAAACAAAACCACACCCCTTCAAGGACACAATTCAGTATATTGAGCATCTTATAAAAAGGTTAGAAGCGAAATATGTTCTCAGGGGCGAGACTATGCCATGTTATCTTGGGACAGGTTGGCCCAGTCTAAAATTTACGTATGAACATGACCCAAATTGATTAGGTGCAAATGGAGGAGATCTGTGTCTCTCATAAAAATAACTCATCCTGACTTGTGATAAATCAATCTCTGGCTTCTCAAGAGACAAGTAGGTCTGGCATTAACACTTACTCACACTCCACTTCTGTGTCCTGTTTTAAACTAAATGATTTCACAAGACAGGTTCAACAGAGTAATTCCTTACAGACGTAAAAAAATAGAAGCTGCCATCATTCTCAGGTTTCAGAGGGTGTTGGCTCATACTGTAAGTGTACTTTCATCCTATTGTTAAATAACTCATGTGTAGTCTAAGCTCACTATGCTAATGCTAGATTGACAAGGCAAACTTTACAGAATGCCACTGAAAGCATCAGAGCAGCTAGCTATGTTAGCCAGGGAGTGTTCACTCAGTATCTAGTGTGAAAGAAACCAGTGGTGTCAGAAGACTGAGGGTTTCTGATAGGTTGCTGCTTTACATCTCTCTCACTTTCTCTTCTCTGTGCCATCATCAGCTCTCAGTAACACCTTCACAAAGGTGGTGAGATGCATGCTTCTCTGAGTCTGTCTGATGTATGGAGATTAGCGTTTAAAAGTAGCAAGTTACAAATCCTGGCTTCCACCAAATATAGCAGAGTGAAGAAGGAAGAAGAAGGAAAAACAAGATGAGAAAATCTCTTACTTTAACATCCAAAACTAAATGCGGCACAACATCAAGTAGAAACTGATTAGATTTAGCCATGGTCAGAAGGTATTCATTAAGGAAGGTATTCATTTACAGGCCTCAGCAGTGATCTCAGCCTTTATCATAGCCTTCCACCTCAGTTACTTCTAGCCAAGAGCCAGCGAAACGGGGGTGGTAGCCTAATGAAACCAAAACAATAGTATGTAATTCCCTCCCATTGATCCTGATCCGACTGGTGAATACCATACATTGCCATGAATATCTCACACCAGGCCAAGAGACAAAACCATCCTTGCTGAAGCTGAGGCTATGGAAATCTCTCTAAATAGTTTTCCATTTGTTCCAAAAGGTGGACTGTGAAGAGTCAATATAAGGAAGAAATACCCTGAGACACTCGTCTGCCTAACCAGGCTGGCTATCCAATTTCCCCCGTCTATGTCAGTGATAATGGGACCGCAAATCCAGTCAGCATGTTATGATGGTGTGACTGCCAGCAAACCCCTTTTTGTCAATAATCTAGGGACAGCCTCTGAGATATGGGGGGTATAGACCATCGTGGCTTCTCTGAGTCACTCAGTGTCACTTTATTACACCCCGCTGAAAGAAAATACTGGACGTACAATTTAGAAATTATGAAATTAGGCCATTTAGATTTTGACTGCTGTCTCATTTATGGAAATTGCCAAAAATTAGAGTGAATTGTGAAGTTTTGTGAGTGACAGAGATTCAATAATTGCTGCTCCTTGAAAGAATGGGGTGACATGCAGCACAAGCCATTTTTCTCTCTCTCTTTCCCAGTCACACATGGTGAGTCACAAAAGACGCTGGGAGGGGGATGAAAAGGATCTCTGCTTATAATGGTGTGAGAATGACTTCTCACTCTCATGGGAAGGCAGCCATGTGTAGACACCGGAAAGGTAGGAGAGAGAAAAAAACAGTGATGAATTGTTCCTGGAAACGAAAAAAAAAAAAAAAAAAAGCCTCTTGGAGTTTCTTGTACTGGAGAAATAAAACACCCATTTTTCATAATATTGTTGCAAGATATATATGCTTTTGTTGGAAAAACGTATCATGGACACAGTCTCCATTTGTGATCAGATATCACTAAGGGAGAGAGAGAGAGGGAGACGGAGAGAGAGAGAGAGACAGAGACAGAGATCAGAATACAAATAAGAAATCTATCATTCAAGTCAGTGCCCGCTCTTGGCTGTCTGAAGGTCTGTGCATTGTGGTAGATATGTTTGCTGTTTCTCAGTCAATTTATCACCCCCAAGAGCAATATGCAGCCTTTGGGACCACACAGTCTAACTAACTAAAAAAACATTTCCTAATTATATTCTGGCCTACTAATGTAAGGTGGCGCCCCAACAGGCTCTTAGTTAGACAAGCCCAGTCTGCTGTCAGGAAGATAGTGCATAAGCTAACATTGGCTTGCATTAAAATGTGTTGTTTGAATCTGAGCCATGGTGTCTCCTCATTATCTCACTGCAAACACCAAACAAGCTCAGACTGCCCATAGCTTTCAAAAATAAATAAATAAATAAGATTTGCAAACATCCAAACATTTTGTCTTGAAATTGATACCAGCCAACTTGGGGGAAAAAAAGAAGAAACCTAAACCCAGACAGGTCTGATAATGTTAGCTATAGCATTATATGGCTATAGTGTGTTGTGGTATAAACACATGTGAACAGATGTCAGTGGTTTTGAAAGTGGATGTCACTAAGAAAAAGCCCCCTATTAGGCTTGGAACTCAGTTGAGGGGGAGTGGGGCACTGGAAGACTAATGCTGGCAAATCATTGAATTAAACATGAGGTGGAAATGTTCACAGTGGTAAGAAAGGGGGTTATTTTCACTTGCTCTGTTGACTCCTCTTAACAATTGGGCTGAAAGTAACACGACTCTGCCACAGGTCCCGCAGATGAAATTATGGTTACTGTCTCTATGCCTCTTACGGCAGCTGTATTGACACCATGTTCACTGTGACTGATAACAGATACCTCCTGGGCTTTGCAATCAGTCTTTTTTTATATATCTTATTTAGAGGTTTACAATAGCTAATTGCAACAGTTAGCACCTTCTGTAAAAGTATAAAAAGATTATACAGTATATGGAATTCTGTAGGATTTGATCTATCTTTAGTTATTTTCACAAGGTAACAGGTGGTATTACAATGTAATTAGAGGTATAAAGATAGACACAACCCAACACTGGTTGGTAAATACTGTCAGTGAAGGTCTTTGGTGCAGACTATATGCATTATTTTCTGGAATTGAGGATGTTGGTGTAAGTCACAAAATAAATTAGTGTGTAAGAGGAGCTCTGCAGCAATAAAATCCCTTCCATTTAAAAAGACATGTTGGCCTTAAACGATTGACATTGGCGTCAGCTACGTTTAATGTGATTTAAAAACACTCAAAATGCTTTAGTATATATTGGAGCATTTAGAAAATACCTTCATTTGTAGAGCTTGTAAACTGCAGTTGCGTTTTACTTAATTTACGTCTCAATGCTTTCTGGGTAAATGGTGATATCACCTGGCAGAGTCAGAGATTGAGGTAAAATGAGCTCTTCTTCTGTTCAGCCAGTTTTATCCTGAGTAAATTAGCAGGACAATGCGGAAGCGAGTACTCAAAATTTATAAGAAAAGGATGATCACAGAAGTGAGGAGGAAACAACGTTGGAACAGTATTGATGGCATATATGTGCAGCAACAGCTTGGAGATACTGTAGACCAGCTCAACCAGGCAATGCAAGTTTTTACCCAGAAGACATGAAGTGGAAGGATTTTCGAAAAACTTTTAATAAAACCAAAAACATCTAGAGTGTATTGTTGTTCATAGAAGTTTGTCTTTTGTGTTTTGAAAAGTTTGTTGTGGTCCTACTTGTTAAAGCTCCACAATCCAGCACTCTTTGCCCTATCAAACTGAGTAAGGCATGCTGGGGTAATTTATTAGGCTAGTCAGCAGATGATTTTAATTAAAAAAAAAAAAAAAAAAAAAAAAGAAGTAATTTCAAATTTCAACCATCTTGACCAAGTGTTTTGTTGATTAAAATTGAAATGTTGTTAATTTGCATGCACCCCTGCAGTTCAGACATAGCCTGGCCGAATTGCTGGTCACAGTGTTGCATCCCTTTGGAGAGAGCGTATCATGGCACTTGTTGACAACTTCAGCAGAAAGGGAGCCCGTGTCTGTCCTCAGCTTTGGTGCCCTGATTAATTGTGGCAGTTACTGCAGGTGCCAAAGAAGTCACAGCACACAGAGCTTGTTTGTAATAAAGGGACCTCACAAGGTCCAGAGGTTAAATACCTATTTACATAGCACCAGAAATTCACTGACAAGGAAATTTGCTGTCACTGGTTGTTCATTCATGTTGTGTTGGTGTTGCAGGTTAAATATATGGGTGATTACTGTCATTTTATTGAAAGAGAGTGACTTGAGGGGTCATGCCACACAGAGAATTTTGATTTTGACACTGTCTCATGAGACCAATGATAAAAGGCACTGTAAAATGCTGATCAGGATTTACGCAGCTGTTGTGTCCACATTCTCAATCAGATTTTGTATCTCCCACACAGAAACACCTCATTGCAAATTTTCTTCAGATGTGTCGTGCGGTAAACAGTTTCTCATCTTTCAGTTCTAATGACTGTAGTCTTCCAGAATGTTGATTTGTAGGCGGGGAAAAAAAAAAAAAAAAAAAAAAAAACAAGAGAAGGAGCAAAAGAAAGGAAAAAGAAGGAAAAGCCAAGCATGACTAGGAAGGCGAAAAGGAGGCCGAAAGCCTCCATCTGTGGTGCTTTTGAGGAAGTGGGGCTTATTTCTAGCACTGCAGTGTTATTGCATCAGCATGTTTACTTGTCGTGTCTGTTCCAATTAACAGCCATTCTGACTGCTCCCATCCCTTTTTGCACGCCTTAAATTTTGCTGGCCTTGCAAATTTTTTTTTTTTTTGCCACTGCATAGGCTCTTCTGTATTCCTCCACTGAATAAATGAATGCCCAAGCAACCTTTGTGAACTCCAGGAAGCATTTTGGTATTCTATTTTTTTCTGTTTTCGTAGAAAACCGTATATTAAGCAAGGTCAAAGAGGAGGGGTATCCATTCAAGATGGGGTATCGCCTTGGGACATGAATCAGATTTTTGAATTCTGCAATAACTCTTGAGTGCCACTGTAGACCACCACTACCACCATCCCACTCCGTCTCCAGTTTGAGTGTCAGAGAATAGCCTTTGAGCCAATTGATAAGCGCTTATCGCAGAGACTGGAGGCATAGTTGCTGAATTGTTTATTGTGTCTGCTCTGCCATCGGTTTGTCTCTGGCCATTTTGTTTTGCCTTTACATGAAATATGATTTAGCCACAGATTAAATTCAAACTTCAGCCCTCACTGCAAATAGAGGATTACATTTGCTTTGTGCGATGGGGGTGCTGGGGGAGGCGGTGGAATGGAGGGGGTCCCAGCAGAAGCTGAAAGCCCTTCAGTACACAAAACCAACTCTGAGTGAATAATTGGCAAACGGATGAGCTCTAAAACTTTAATTATGCTTAATCAGCTCTACATTTTTCAGAACTGAAAACACTGCTGCATTAAGCGACAGGAAGAACGGTTCACTCTTAACTTGGGTTTTTGTTCAAGTTTAATTGTATTTTCCTCTCCAGTGTACATATTAATATGACGCTTCTGACCCTTGTGAACAGGTCAGAGAGCATCATTTGCTATTTTTATGCAGCTAGTGAACATCTAGTGGACATTTCTCCAGTATAAAGCCTTGCCTTAGTACACATCCCAGATGTTCTCTGATCTTAAACCTGTTAACATGGTGACAAACATCTTATGGGTTTGCAAAGCCAACAATAAGTGAATCATTTTCAGATATTCACACAGGAGTCCTCATATACTCCCAGATCATATCCTGTGTTGGGTTGTTTACAAAAGAACTTGATGACAAAGGCTAATATCTCTTCAGTTTAATAAGTGATCTGTGTACTTGCGGGATGGCATTCTCTCAAGGCTCCTTGTGAGGAGTACTATGACAAATTGTGTCATTAGGTGGGTCATGATAACCCAGTGACATATTTTATATTAAAAAGGTGGTCATGACATGGAGGTCACAAGAAGCATGTCGGCATATTGCATCTATACCAAATGGTTTTTCAGACTTAAAAAACATATGAAGGCCTCAGTCTGAGCATGAATGATATTGTGAAAGGTTAACTTTTAAAAGCCTTGTTCAGCATTTGTTTTCGTTTTTTTTTTTCTTTCGTTTTTCCAAAAAAAAAAAATGCTTGTGGCTGTCAGTGATAAGAAGTGCACTGACAAATAACTGGGCAGTGTGCCATTTGGAAACGGCTTAGCCAACAGGGGAAAGATAAACCCAGGATGTCTCTCCTACAGGTCTGTGCATCACTGGGTAGGACAATGAATTACACAGGTGAGAAACTCTAGTGAAGAACAGCGCTTGGGCATCAATTTGCTAAAGCCTGACCTACACCATAGGTCACTGCTCCAGGCTCCTGATCCGCTGTCCTTCTGTCAGTTGAGGGCACGTTCAGCAGCAGGCTGCCAAACTATCTCAGGCTTCTCCGTTCACTTCTTAGCTCTGTGTAGTCATTAACTTACTTTTGGGCTGTGAATTGAAACTTTCACCTTCCTAGCCATTGTTTTGGTGCAATTGCAATTGATATTTCGTACATTTCAGGTTTAGTTTTGCAGTGGCTGCCCAGGGCAAGCAAAAGTGTCTCGGAATTATCAACAACTTTGGAACACTGAGACTGTGTGGTGGAAATGTATATCAAAAACAGGACAGTTTTGGTAGGAATAGATGGTCTCATCTTTGATCATGATTAGCCGAGTCAAAATGGTTAACACAAGAAGGGATACGCCTAAGGTCAAGTCAAGTCAAGTTCTCGCTGCTACAGTTTCATTTGCAATGTGAATTTTAGATCACTTATAGATATATCTGTACAGTACGTTGTTGGGCATTGTTACTTTAGTAGACTGATGCATTAGCCACTTTTACATCGTTTCACTTTGTCCAATCAATTGGCATATGTTCACTCTGTGGTAGGCAGACACTTTTGTCAACCAATCACTGGTGTTTGGTCATGACGTACAGTATGTTACGTGCTGGACAGCACTAGTTGAATTCAATGTTATCACTTTCGGCTCCCATCTTTTTGCTGATTGGCCCATCCCAGGTCGGAGATGGAGCAAACCGAGACTTGCAGCTGGCTCCCTGGTGCAGTTGTGGAGCTATAAAATTGAGTGGAAGCGCTAATCGACACTAGCCTGGCTGCACTGTTATTAGGCAATCCAGATATATGGAGATTTGGGCATTATTTCCGTCCGTATCTGTATCCCGTTAAGTGACGACCAGTCAAAATTCTGTTGCTGTTTCCGTTCATTGCTTGGCAACCAATATCCTACACAACTACTTTGTTTGATGGTAGAAAGCCAATTTCTATAGAAAAATGTTGTTTTCTTGATTGTTTATTAAATCTTGCTTGGTAACTTCATGAAGCCAAGAGGGGAAGTAGGTGCTTTATTTTGTCCCTAAAATGATCCTTAGCCTTTCATAAATCTCTGTAAATTAATGTCTTGCCGGGCTTGATGCTTAATCA
>JAVQKI010297264.1:0-12213 GCA_036025975.1 Nematalosa erebi
GAAATTGTATGTGAAAAAGGTAGACATATTTAACAAACTACATTTTTATATTTCCCTTTGTCACAGTGGACGTAACCACTGCAAAAACAAACAAACAAAACAAAACAAAAACAAAAAAAAACACTACATGTCAATGGTCTGGTCCCAAAACAACCACACTAGCTAAGCATCAGCTTCAACACACAATCATAACGAGGACCTTGAAATAAACAAATTCATATAATTGTATATGAGAAAGAAACTGTAGTTAAAAAAAATCTGTATTTAAACATTCAACAATGTTTTTTTTAATTATCCAAGTGAAATCCAGAGACTCCTGGGCTTTCATGGTTCAATGGGAAACTGTACTAGATGAAGATGGTGGAGTGGGGGGGGGTGGGGAATCACCTCAGGGTCTGAGAGAATATGCTTTCACCCTTACTCTCTCTTGTTTTACCTCATTCGTATAGCCTGTGTAGAGTGGAAGGTATTTTTTTCAGTCATTTTTCTATAGACAGGTTTTGTGATGAACAAAGTGAAGAGAGGCCTAGGGAATGGTTAACGTACAAGAAAAGCACACAGTGTTTTCACCCCTATGTTAAGACATCTGGCATTTCCGGGCACATCATAAATTTGACACTGCTAATCTACAATAATCCGCAAGATAATCAAAGAAGTCGATTATGTGCTGACGTACAGTACAGAGGACCAAACCAATGGTCCATCAAGTGGATGTCTACTGGCAATGAACATTTCTAAGCTGTTCGACAACCGAATGCTTTGGCCTCAGCCCCAGAGTCTGCCAGCGTTTAAAACCTTGCCTGCATTTTTATTTTGTGCAAGCCTTGTAGATTCGACATAGCGATCAGCACTGTTCTTCCCCTGCAGGCTTTCTCGCATTTCCCAATTAGGGATCTGTGACATTCCACATAGCACCAACTAATGCTTCCTATTCCAATTTCTCCATCTGATCCACTCTTGCACTCTTACTTTCTCTGTCTTTTTTGGTTCTTTGGTGTGTGTTTTTCTTTTTTTTTTTTTTAAGTCATCCCCCTCATTAGGAGAGACAAGGCTACAACAGGATACCAAACCTGCCATTTCAATTGTGACCATCCGACCGCCTCGGAATTTGTTGCCCTCTGCGAGTGTGTGTGTGTATATGTGTGTGTGTAGTGTTTTTTTTTCCTCATAAGTGCTAATTTTTCCCCCTTCTGGGTTGTCTCTGCTTTCCCTCTGAGCACTAAGCTCCCAAGTTCCTTGGGCTTCATGTTTATGACATAACTGCTCAAGAAAAGAGTGACTTTTCCTTTCCCTTTCACCCCACACCTTCCAGGCCCCCCAAAACTGTTCATGGCTGGTACTAAAGGCTTGGGAAAACTCACAATGTCATCACAGCAAATTTCATAGTAAGGCCACACAGACAAGCCCGAGCACTCAACTCAGACATCACTCAACATGCCCTGGCAGATCACCCTAAAATGCACTTGGAACAAGCAATAGCTCAACAAGAATTTGCCAGCTAATACAAAATTCTACACTCGTAACCTCTTCAAAAGGCTTCTTTCATCTTCAGAAGAATTCAGGCAATTCAATAATCTGAATTACCTCAAAGCTTCAAATGCAATCCCATTTTCTATTTTCATCATTCAATACCGCACCCATTAAATAACGGCAAGATCCTTAGAAGAGGCGATTTTTTTAAAAAGTCATGCCCTTTGGTGTAGAGAGAACCCCACTACAGTTAACAGACATTGCAATGCCAACAAAAGATTCACCAACCATTTGCCCGTTTGAGTTTCCCGAATCCTGGAGTCACAGCAGAATGGAAACGCTATCATCTAATCTGCTTACACTTCTTCCAATAGAAGCATGCTTGTAAGAAGACCAAACAAAACTTTTAGAATGCTTTTAAAAAAATAATACAATATCAAAAAATATATATATCTCTTATAAATGGTCCAACAATATAGCTTTTACAGCTTTTTTGTTTCTTCTCCCATTTGCCACCATTTGCTCTTCTCCACTGTTTGACATCAAGAATATCAAATCTGCAGTGTGTGCCACACCGCCAGGAGTCCATCGCAGACCGGATGGAGGGGTGGTGTGTGTCCACCCCCATCCAGAGCTGTCCCTGCAGCTCCAGGTGAGGCGGGGGCAGGGGGTGGTGGTGTGGGTAGTTTGGGGGTTCAGTCAGTGCCTTGGGCCGAGGCTTCGGAGGCTTCACTGGGCGCAAGAGAGTATCTGTGTGTGTTGGTGTGTGTGAGAGGCCGTCTGCCTCACACCGCAAACACACTTAGGGTGCTGGTTTGGTCCTTCAGGCCCAGGATGCTGTACGCGATCCGCTTCAGGTGCCCGGGCAGCCGGACACCAATGTTGCGAATGTCCCTGCAAGGGAGAACAGAGAGAGAGAGAGAGGATGGATGAGAGAGGGCCAAAGCAATGAATCAGGCCTGGTTAACAAGAGAAGGGTTTTTTCCACTCAAACGCTGACAGACCAAGAATCCGGGAAAAGGGTGTTTTTGAGCAAAGCCATGCACACAAGGCACACGGACGGATCCAGTCGCCTAATTACATCTTTAATTAGGGTCTTAATGACTTAACAAGGATCTTCCATCTCTGGCCTGAACCAACCCCTGGCAGACAGGGAAAGTGGGAGCCTAGTAAATAGTTGCTGGTCTTTTTAAGAGTACTACCAGATGACAACAGATGGAACAAACGGCCATAAAGTCAAACAAAACACACAGAAAAATATAACAAAAACACATCAAAGGGATTTATTTCTTGTTCTGTCCCCTCCCTGCACATAGTTTAGCCAGCTTACAGAGCTAAAAGTGAACTTGGGAAGAGTTCCAGGGGTCAGTGTGGTCATAATTCTGCTCCAGCTTCCCCGCTTTCCCAAAAAGCTGTGCCTCCTCACTGCTGGGTCCCCTCCTGAACTCTCACCCTTGTAAAGTTGGGACAGCACAGCTACCCGACTTCAACCAACCCCCATCCCCTGGTCCCATTCCCACTCTCTCTACCAAAAAAAATGAAAATAAAATAAAAATAATCTTCCAATCTCAGCCTCCCTCCACATCTACCCTCCTCATTTTGTCCAAGCTAGGTCCCTCATCCTGCCCTTGCCTTGCCTCCTCTCTTCTCTCCCTCTCCCTCTCCCTCTGGCCTCCTCCTTTCCCCATAGGGCGGAGAGAAAGCCACACAGCCCTGTGTGTCCTGAGCCGGAGATGCAATGGTGGTTTCTGGCTGCAGCATGGCGGCCCTGTGCTGAGCTGGACCGGTGCTGCGGGCAGTTTGGGAGGGATTCGAGAGATGGAACGACAGAGGAAGGGAGGGAGGGAGGGATGGATGGAAGAAAAAGCCACAAGCCGCTGCCACCACCACACCACACCAACACCAGGCCTCTGAGGGGGGAAAAAAAAAGCCTATTCTTCCCCTCTTCCCGTTTCCCCTTGCTTTTCCTTGTAACTTCAACGACAATGACTCACGGCAATTCTGGCCTTTTATTGGACAATAAAAGTGAGTAAGCACCTTGTTAGACAGCCGAATATTAATTACACCTTATGATATGGCATTATAACCACCCGTGCCAGATATAGTAAAATATGCTGGTCTGCGGCCCAGACTGGTAATCCTTGTAACCGACTCACATATTCGGGTCATTAAATTACTGGCTTTAGGGGACAAAATATGGAAAACATGCTCCAATATATTTCAGAATTAAGGCCAAAATACTAACTTGCCCTAAAAATATGATCTTGCGCTACCTCATCAACCGAACGACTGTTTACACTGCCGCTCTTTAGGGCCGTGGCAGACGATGGGTGGGTTGGGCTGTCTGGCTGTGCAAGCGGTGCAGTGTGTGTGTGTGTGTGTGTGTGTGTGTGTGTGTGTGTGCAGTCTGTGTGAACGGAAGCATGAGGGTGTGTGTGCATGTGTATGAGTATGTCTGTGTGTGTGTGTGTCTGTGTGTGTGTGTGTGTACTTACTCGCTCTTCATCTGGAGCACCTGCTCCATGGAGACTATGCCGGCACAGGAGAAGTTCTCGCTGTACTGGCTCATCTTGATCGACTCCAGCCACTCTGACACGGACCTGAAGGGGGAGCCGTCCGAACCGCTGGTGCTGGGGAGTCGGATGGAAACACTGTGGGAACAAAAAGGCCCAAAAATAAAGATCAGATATAAACTCTACCTACCACAGACACAAACAAATACATGCACAGTATACAATAACCATTGTTGCAGTTATTCTTTAAGGAAAACCTGCTGGTGCGGTTTCATCATCTGATAACTGATGCGAGTGTGGCAGTTCCGCCTTCCCAACTCCCTTAGTTTTACCCTGGCATGCAAATACTCTGATAGGTATCAAAAATTGCTGACACTCCTTTCGGCAGTATTGTGTGTCCTACATGTCACAACATCTCCTAACACACCACACTGATGCCACTCTGGACTCCAAGGTGAAAGAAACAAACCTCAAACACCACTGGATTTCCCTCACACTTCTTGGGATTGTGTGTGTGTGTGTGTGTGTGTGTGTGTGTGTGTGTGTGTGTATACACCTGGGCTGAGATAAAATTCTTACCGAGGGTCAAAGTCAGCGATGGCCTTGAGGGAATCGGGGCTCTTGAGCAGCTTGTCAAGGATGCTGACGATGTCTGGGAAGCGTGGCCTCTTGGAGCGATCGTGCTGCCAACACTGCAGCATTAACTGGTACACCGCCGATGGGCAGTCCATGGGGGCGGGCAGGCGGAAAGCCTCGTTTATGGCTTTCATCACCTGACAAACAGACAAATAAACAAACAGACAAACAAAACAGAGGCTTTAGTATCCAAATGCTTCGTTTGAGGCCTTCCGTCTTCTATTTGCGTTTCCAGCATCCTTATGTTTTATGCAT
This sequence comes from Nematalosa erebi, assembly GCA_036025975.1. NCBI lineage: Eukaryota > Metazoa > Chordata > Actinopteri > Clupeiformes > Clupeidae > Nematalosa > Nematalosa erebi. Next base: position 4,875 of record JAVQKI010297264.1, read on the forward strand.
GACTATATTCAGGGGAAACTTTTCCAACCACACGTGAAACAACAGCAAAAAAAAAAAATTCTCCTTTCCCTTTTTTGCTTGTGCTGCGTGCCCTTCCCTTGTTGATCCACCCACACGTTACATTTCATTGCATCAGACGGAACTCTGGTGGCCTACCTCGTGGTTGCTCATGTCCCAGTACGGCCGCTCGCCGAAAGCCATCACCTCCCACATGACGATGCCAAAGCTCCACACGTCGCTGGCCGAGGTAAACTTCCTGTAGGCGATGGCCTCAGGAGCCGTCCAGCGGATTGGGATCTTGCCTCCCTGTTGTGGTAAAACAAAGACAAAAGGTCAGCGGGACAATAAGAGGACATTCAGGCTCTCCACATCAAAATAACAGTCGGACTGTGAAATTACAAGTGCTTTAAACAAAGCGGGAGCTCGAAACAGGGAGACTGAAACTCACACTCGTGGTGTAGGTCCCCTCTGGGTCGTCTTCCAACACGCGGGACAGGCCAAAGTCGGACACCTTGCACTCCAAGTTAGAGTTCACCAGGATGTTACGAGCAGCAAGGTCCCTGTGCACGTAGCTCATGTCCGACAGGTACTTCATACCTCCGGCTATGCCACGAAGCATTCCAACCAGCTGGAAGGAGGTCATCTCCCCATCATGGTCCTGGAAAGAGACAGACAAATATTCACTTACACATACATAATGCCTCCTGTGCAATCCCTTTTAAGAGAAACAGCTCAATTCCAATAATTAGAGGGAATCTCAGTTAACTCTTAAACTCTAAACTACAAAAGGGAAAGAGTATTAGTAACATAAACAAAAAAACAAGGATTATTTAAATAGCACATGGAAAACTAGTAGAAGTATAGTAAATGGAAACAGTAGGACAAAGAAAACTCAAAAAGGAGCATGGAGATCCATTCTACATTAGCATACATTGGGCAATCTCCCACTGTTATAAGGTGACGCTGAGGTCACAAGTACAGTGGTAATGTTTGAGAAAAGATTCATGACTCACCTTCAGGTATTTGTCCAGGGCTCCATTCTCCATGTATTCTGTCACGATCATGGCATGTTTGACTGAAATAGGCAAATAAAGCCAAATGAATAATGGAAAAAACAAAACCAAAAAAATACATAATAATATCTTTGTACTGCCAGAAGCTCTATCTCAAAGCATTACAAAAATCACACAGTCTGTAAACACTTAGAGAGGAAGGGTGGCACTCACACTTGGTGACAACCCCTTCCAGGCGTATGATGTTCTGGTGACTGAACTGGCCCATGATGCTGGCCTCACTCAGGAAGTCCTGCCTCTGTTTCTCTGTGTAGCCCGGCTTCAGAGTCTTAATGGCCACCGCGGTCTCCTTCCGCCCGGGAGCCTTCAGAATGCCACGGTATACCTCCCCAAACTCCCCTACAGTGAAGCACACAGGACAGGATAGGGGCATGAGATAACTCATCGCATCGTATCGCATCGCCTTTTCTAACTCAGAGGGTTTGAACTGAATCGCTTTATAGGGGCTGTGAATAAACTGTGAACAAGTTCTTCTCTGCCGATAACCAAAGCTTTACAAGTAGGGCAGAGGAATGAGGGTGTGAAGACAAGGCCAGAGTAAACAAACACACACAGAAACCCAGGAGACCTCAGGGCTCCACCTTGATGTGAGTATCACTCACAAAGGTTAACTGGACACTGCTGCTCACTGGCTTGTCTGGACTTGGAGGAAGGGGGATGTGGAAGGGTGAGTAAGCGTGAGTAAGCATGTGTAAGTGTGTGTGTGTGTGTGTGTGTGTGTGTGTGTTTTAGTGGGGGTGGGGTAGTTATGGGAATCAGCTGTCTCTAGCTGGCGCGGATTACGGCGGGCCGTGGGAAACCATGTGGGGGAGGACCAAGGAGTAAAGGTGACCCCTGACCCCTGCACCCTAATCCAGCCAGTCACAGGTCAGCAACCGCCGACCAATGAGGTACATCCTCTCAAAAAAGCCTTGCTTACTGTTTCAATTAAAGCCCTGTTTATTTAATAAAAGGGGAGCAACGTATTATTTTGGCTTCAATTAGCAGGAGTGGAAAACAAACATGATGGGGAGGAGAAATGGGGGCACCCAGAAAGGTTACGCAAACAGCCGCCATCAGGCTAAAGTGTCTTTTTTTCTGGAAAACAAATGCTCTCTCAGGGGCACAACTTGCCACTCTGAAATATGTCTAAACATGTAGTGTAAGAATCCCAAATGCAAAGATTCTGATCTGAGTCGTGTTTGCACTGTCACTCCAGGCTAAGAGCTCAACCCTCTCATGTGTCTCCAGATAAATAATGCCTTCACATGTTGAGATGTTGGGGAGGGAAAAAATCCCCTTCGAGTGTTTTAACTGCGCCCCAAGAGAGGTGTATGGTGTTCCTTTTATTTTTCAGAGAAGAGAGGTTACTAACCGGCACCGATGACTTTCTGCTTGGTGACGTGGCTCGGGTGGATTTCCTTTGTGAACTTGTGCACGGCTGTGTTGGGGTCCTCGTATGTGTGCGGGTCCACATAAGTCTTTAAGGGTTTCAGTTGTTCTATAGAAACAGAGGAAATCAAATAATTAGAGCCATTCTCAACAATGAACTCATAGTTGGCTAGGGCTAGGGTAGTAACAAAGACAAAAGAGACAGATTGTTTTAAAAAAATAATCTGCAAAATTTAAAGTCTAAACTTGGAAATGGAAAACTTCAAAGCTATTTAGTGCTTGAGGATCCTTTACCTGGGCTAAAGTAGGTGTCTTCTGGGCCTTGTCTTGCGTGAGACCCTCTTCTCCTGCAAAGAAAAAAAAAGATTAATATATTTTTGATAAAATCCCATTCCTGATCTGAAAAAAGTATCGGAAACATCCTGGTCACAGTTTAGTTAGGACGGGGCAACGTCTTTGCAGATTTTTCCCATGCATGCCGTGAATGTTCTGTTAATGATTTCTAAGCCTAGATGTTCTCAGAGCGAGGGCTTTGATTTCCAATGAAAAAGGTGCCTGTGTTTGCTAAGTGGTGACAGGAGGTCAGGTTATCACAGACAGACAGGGCCTGGCAGAAGGGAGGCTGGGACAGGGTAGGGTTATGGGGTGGGAGTGGGGGTGGGGGTGGGGATGGGGTGGGAGCAGGGGTGGTGGGGGTCACCTTCACAGAGCCCTCCACTAATGTTGGAGACTCAAAGAGAAACCAGTCGTCTCTTATCTGAAACAATGCGCCCTTCTGATTCAGGCTCTTTTCAGAACTGCTACTTGTTAGAGCTCCCGGCTTTTGAGGAGCCACAAACACAGAGAGGAGCGGTTAAGGGCGATTCTTTCCTCCCGACTGGAGTGAAACAGAAACAGATACAAGGAGCCTGAAAGCAGCTAAATTGGAGAGAGAAAGGCAGGAGGTGGTGGGTGAAGGGGGTAGGGAGGCTGAGAGGAGCAAAGATGAATGCAAAAGAAGATGTCCTTTTGGATCATTTGCTATGGAAAAAAGACAGAAAAGAAAAAGAAAGGAGGGACCGTTAAAGAGGGGAGTGGATGGGGAGGAGACAAAGTGAGTATTGAGGGTGAGACAAAAGACAAGCGCTAAAGGATAAGAGGGATGAGAGAGAGAGTGAGAGAGAGGGAGAGATAGATAGATAGATAGATAGATAGATAGAGAGAGAGAGAGAGAGAGAGAGCTTGTGCTGACCGTTTGCGTATGAGCAGGACCACCACGACGATGAGCAGCATGGCGCCTCCTCCCACCGCCGCGGCCAGAATCACTGAGGTGTTTCCCTGGTTTGGGGCTGTGGAGATGAAACAAGGGGGAGAATTAAGAAAGAGATGAAAACAAAAAACACATTCACACACACACACACACACAGCCCTGAAACAGACCACTCAGCTCTGAAGTATGAAGTCATTTTCATTCGTGTGCACACACACACAGTGTCAGAACGACACACATACAGTCTGCACAGTCACGCATACACGGTCCCAGACACACATCACTGATGTCCAACTCCCTCCTCCTTCTCCTCCATCTCCTCCTCTTCCTCCCCTTACCCTCTGGCGTGGTGGTGAACTCGTACTCCATGACATCGCTGCTGGAGCTGCCATCACTGCTCAGAGCCTGGACCTTGAACAGATAGGCGGTGGCCGGGGACAGGTCGCTGATCTGCACTGACGTGCTCTCCAAGATCAACACCGTGTAGATGGTACCAGGCGGGAGAGCATCACCCTCTCCATCCTGACAGAGATCAAATGAGACAGCATGGGAAGTTAGCCAATAATAGCAAATACAAACACCACTTAGGGAGACTTAAAGGGGTTGACTATGTGAGCTAAATCATCAACGCTAAGAAATGATTTCTGTGAATTGAACTAAAGCTCTGTCCGCCACTGACCTTCTTGCGGTACATCAGCTGGTAGCGGTTGCGGCCGGCCATGTTGCTTCTTCGTGAGACAGTCCATGACAGGGTCAGACTGTTGGGGCTGCGCTTTTCCAGTTGCATGTTTGTCACTTTCACAGGATCTGCACAGGAGGACAGAGGTCACGACACAAGACTTGAAACAGCATTACAACACCCAGCCTCACGGCAATGTAAATTACTATGTAAACATGGGTGTAGCTTAAAAGTAAACTGCTAAACATCTTTCTGTGGATGAACAAAGTGTTCTCATCCGAACCACTTCTTGTTTCATTCCATCCTTTTCAAATGTAGAACTTCTTGTTTCAGTATGTTTCAGTATATACTAGTAAATGGACTTTCTATGGCTTAGCTATTAGAGCCAGGAGGTTGTACCATCATTATAACTATTGAATACAAACAACAGTGAATAAATATTGCATTATATATATAGTTTAGGAAGAAAAACATTTGCTAAACAAATGAATACGGCACAAAAACAGCATAGTGTGAATGAAGGCATGGTGTTTGGGCCGGGCTCCTCACCGGTGTCGTGCAGGACGGTGGTGATGGAGCTGATGGCTTTCTGGCTGCTGAACTGAGACACGCCACTGCGCGCCTCCACACTGAGCGTGTAGTTGACGCCAGACTCCAGCTGACTGACCACCACGCCAGTGTCCGTCAGCTCCGTCTCGAAGTGGATGTGATCGCCACAAGGTTTGCAGGACGGGTCGCAGACCTCGCATGTCACGTGGTAGGTCAAGTCTGAGCGGCTGCCCGTCTCCACAGGGGGGCTCCAGGACAACTGCACCTTTCCCCCAGCGCCCTGGACTGGTGAGGCCATCAGGTCCAGGGGTTCAGAAGGCAAGCCTGAAGGACAAGAGAGTAGAGAAGAACAGAATACGGAAAAACAGGATGGTCAATATCAGTATAGAAAATACATTGTTGAATCATCATTGAATAAAAAAAAAAAAAAAGGCGGCAAATTGGGTAGGTCTTTCTCCGTACCAGAACATCCTGCAGAGGGGGGGTCCGTGGGGGCACGGTAAAAACCGTCATTGCAGGGACAGAACAGAGCTCCTGCCTCGGATGGCTGGGTGTTCGCTGGACACAGCTGACAGGTCTCAGTGGACGCGTCGGATTTGAAATAGCCCGGCTGACACTCTGTGTGCAGAGAGACCACACATACCGGAGTTGGCCGAGGAACAGAAGGGCAGAGGAGGAAAGAGAAACACAAAACAAAGATTGAGCTTTGAAAACTTGTGTCAAGTTCATAACAAATGCAGAGGTTCACTAAAGCAACTCTGTTTGAAGTGCCTGTCTCTTTACCTCCCCCGTGGACAGGGAGTGCACAAAGTCCACAAAGAGAAAAAAAAAAATTACACTAATGCACATACTCCTTAGTCTTCTTTCTGAACCATCCTCCTCTCCTCTATACAGACAAGACCAGTCATCCCACATTCCAGTCAAGCAAGTCAGCACTGTGCGCGCGCACACACGCAAACACACACACACTCACACATACACACTTCCGAGCAAAGAAAGAAGACAGTGAATTGAATATAACCGAGAGAGAGAGAGAAGCTAAAAACTGCATCTAGCAGAAGACTAAACAGGTTTGGAGAGAACACAAACAATAGATGGTCTAGGCCCAGTGTATAGACATAAGACTGTGCGGAAGTCAACAGTGCGCCCCTGTAAAAACACAACTGTACAGAGCTGTCCTGTCTGTCTATAGCTACAGTGTCTCTTTGTGACATGTCTATGAAGGGTATACAATCTTCAGGATGGACATATATTTTGCAACGCGTTTTGAAAATAATAAAAATAATAAATAAATAAATAAATATAAAAATAAATTAAAAAATTGTAAACAGGAAGTATAGGGGGAGAAAATGAAAAGGTCTCCACTGGATCTGTCCAAAAAGACATTCCAGCACGCGTGGGTCATGTCCTTCCTCAGTCCACTTCCATTCCACCCCTCACCAATTGCCAGCAACTACCCCCCCCCCCTTCCTTTAGCCTGACCCCCAACCCTCTCTCCTGACTGATATCAGCTTGAGCTCGTTAATGTGCTTTATGAACGTCAGATCAAGCGTGAAACTTGATCAAGGCGTCCGGAAAGTAAGGTGAACCCGTGCGGTGTGCCTTTGATGAATCTGAGAAAATTAATGTGCGTGCGATCGCACCACAGTGGGGCTGGAGAGGTAGGGAGGGCTGGTGGTGGTTAGAAGAAAGATCAACAATTAGATAAATCTGTCTACAAGTGCATGTGTAAGGACAGAAGCAGAGAAGTGCCATAGGCAAAGTTGGGGAGATATCCAGTAGAACGTGAAAATATGTGAAGAATCAGCGGCGGTTTTAGTGTCAGAAGCCAGGAAGGGAAAAGTCAGAACAAGTATAGAGAGAGAGAGCACATAAAATTTACCTCCAGTGAACTTATCTAAACCACTGTGTGTGTGTGTGTGTGTGTGTGTATAGTCACACTTCCAAAACTGATGAAGCAAAAACGTGATAAAAGGGTCACTTATTTGTTTCAGGTTGGGTTGCCGGAACAGAATATTTTGCCAACACAACTGATTATAGGGTAGATGTCCTTCCAACTACCCTCCCTCCCTTCCTCCCTCCCTCTCCCTAAACTGAGGCTTTGTTTCAAGGAGGCCCCTGTTTATAGTTGCAGTGCTTGCTGTAAAACAGGAGGGGCAGGGAGAGGTATACATTACCTAAAGTATATGAGAAACATGCATGCTCAAATTTCAAAAGCAAACGTCTTAGCATGAAAAGAATTCAGGCCGGAGTCCGAGAAACAGGCCCGCATGTTGCTCATTCCTCTCTTTCAAGTGGTCTATTCTGTGCCAGCTGTTGCGGCTACATTTTTACTACAACTCATTAACGCGACCTATGCGGACACGAAGGGAAAGGGGTGAGAGACAGGGGGACTTGGGGAGTGGAGACAGAAGTGGG
>JAVQKI010297313.1:0-10223 GCA_036025975.1 Nematalosa erebi
AGTACAACAAATGGGATCTATGTTGCAATTTGATAGATGCTGTATTATAAGTGTGTTATAAAATATACTATAAACCATACTTCTACTGTATATGTGTCTGTTATTTATAACAAACATCTACAGCTTCCACTGTTTCTACCAAGAACAGCACAGACAGTTGCATGGTTACAGCTCTTTTAAATTACCATCAATATTAATGTTATTGGCTTCTCTTACCAACCTCCTTGATTGAAAACCTCCGACATTTTGACTCCATTTCCCTTGAGCTGGGGGACGAGTTGAACTGCATCACCCAGGGGGTAATCAGTCATGTAATTGCCCCACGCTGGACGACGCAAAGTCCAGCACTCCTGGGGAATAACGGGCATTAGCATGATTTAATTAGATTGAATAATAGACCAGCGGTTGGAGAGTGGGCTCAACGATGTCCTCACAGAGAGGCGGTAAGAGACTCATGTCTTGCTGTGAGTTAGCTATTGTCACTTGGCCAGCCACCCACCTGTGTTCATTGCTTTGACCCAGCACTAGAGAGGGGATGGTACTGTGGGTGTCCCTTTGCCAGATGTGTAAAACAGTTTAATGCTAGTAAAAGTGAATGCTGGTTAACTTTGGAGCATAGCCTGGGAGTTATGTGTAGTAAGAACAAGCAATAAAACATACTAACATACTAATTTACAATAAAACATACCAAGATGACCTAGATAGAGCAACAGCATGTGAAGAAACGTACAGCATATCGTAATGTCAAAAACACCACCTAAGCACCATGTTGTCCAGATATCCCTGAAGTCAGCCTGCAAGCTAGCTGGCTGCATTGAATACAATGGTAATGCAAGGCTGCATTCAAGACCATTTGAAACCTGATTAAAATACAGTGAATGGAGTGTCAGACCACTGACGCTGGCGACATGCGCCCAGCATGGTATTACACTGTAGATGACACCTTTCACCATTTTTAAATGGACAGCCAGTTGTGAAATTTGTTCTACATTTGGACATTTTAAGGCTTTGTGGTGTAAGGTATGATAAAATACTAGCAATTGTGAGTTTGGTAGGCCACAGAATGGAAAGCCTCCAAGTCTTATTTCTGTGACATACACACATACACACTCACACACACACACACACACACACTCTCTTTCTATCCCATGTTTTTCTTCTTATTTTTTCTTCTTCTTTTACACTCACTCTCATCCTCCATTTCATCCAGGGATTTCAGTCGTGAAAACAAAAGCTGTCAACCCTGCTTCCACATAAACAGCCATGTGCTAATTGACTTCTCATACCTCAACTCAACAGATAAGACCGAGAGGTTGCTCCATAATGGCCCTATTTTGTCTGCTCATTTTCCTCATTTGACCCAATAAATTGCAGACACACAGTCATGGAACAATAGCAGAGAGGGAGCTTTACCTATGACCTGTGCTTTAATGTGCCCCACTTTCTACAAAAAAAGCTGCAGACCATTTGAATGAGCAAAAAATAAGTAAATGCAAGGCTCTATATTACTCTGATATGACAGGAAGAGAATCAAATGCCATATTTCCAAATGTATTTGTATAGACACAGTCAAACACAATGCTACACAATGGCTGTGTCCGAAACAAGAAGGTATAGTGACTTGCTGCTTTGCTGTCTTCACTGTCTAACAAGTTACCTATCGTAGAAGGCAACAAGATAACGACTAAACACTTTTGTTTTTGTTTTGGACAACCTAGCTAATAGCTAATTATAGTGTCCTCTTTTTGTTTATTTAACTGTTCAGGCACCATTGTACATTGCACTTGTAGGGTTTTTTATGAAACCCACAATATTTTTCATACATGACTCTTCAACCAAACAGAGAGAGAGAGAGAGAGAGAGAGAGAGAGAGAGAGAGAGAGAGAGAGAGAGAGAGAGAAAACACACACACAAACACACACGCAGACAGACATGCACACACACACAGGCTTGTTTTAAACCCCTTTCAAATGTCCATCTCCACCACGCTAGCCCTGTAATGTCTAATTCAGAAACACACAAAGCAGACGAGCACTGCAGCTTGTATCCTCTGGCTGGTGTTTGGTGTCTCCCTACAGGGTAGAAGGCCATGGCCACAGGCAGAAGGAATGGGGATGAAGATGGAAGGGGCAGCTGGTTCTGAGGCCCCGGTGATGCCTAACCACCCTGCCTGCACAATCCATTCCCCAAAAACCAGTGTTGCAGATGCCTCGAGGAGAAAGGAGATTTGTTTTAATATCACCGTCATGGATTAAGAGTTACAACTAAGCAAATACAGTAGAAACAGCAAATGCAGTAGCAGTTCTAGCCAATTGTGCATGCATTTGTGGGTGCATGTGACTGTGTGTGTGTGTGTGTGTGTTTGCTAATTATGAGTCCAGCACAGTTTTTGGCCTAAAAGCCATTACAGTCTATAGCCTACTTACTATTTTGTGAAGAGTTTTGTATGAAAGCTTTCAGTGTGGTTTGCGTCATGGTCACAGAGGTTGAATTTGAAGGCACCAGTATAACCTGGCTACTGCTGTGTACACACGTTACTGACAAACTGTAACTCTTATTTGTCCAAAATGGATTCAGTTGGAGAGGTTCAAAATTCATGCCTCTTTTCACTTCTGCATAATTTCCAAATGTAGTCCTGTCCTTTCATTATGATCAGAGACTGGAAGACTGGGTTTTAAAGAACACAGGTTATTTGTTACCATGACAATACCATACACAAAATGTCCACCGCTCTTCCTTACTGGAGAATATGGTAGGGTAGTTAATTGCTAAATGGGGCCTCTTGTTACTAAGACAGTCTCCATCAAACCTGTCTGCTCAGTAGGTGGATTGTGGAGGGAGTTAGGGGGGTTGGAGGTAGATGGAGGGCTGTCTGAAGAGGGCTTCTTCTTCATAATTAACCCCAGATTCATCCCCACAGTAAATCCACCAGTACACAGTACCATGTCAAGCCAGATACAGCCATACACCACCCTATTTAAACTTGACATTGAGAATGTAATTAAAAGAGAGGTTTGAGCGATGCAAGACAGATTTACTGACTTAAGCCAGGCTGTTCCCAAACATGCCAGGCCAAATTTTAATATCCCTATAGCACAAGAGCTTAAATGTCATTACCATGATCCAGACAGAGGCAATATGCTTGCGTGTAAACAAAGCAAATACCAGCATCTGAGTAAACAAGCACCACCTCCCCATTATAGAGAATGCCATCCACATGCAGAATATTGCACATGCAAAAACAAAACACTGCCCTGGCCCATTTACAGTAATGGAGTTGGCTAGAGGGGATCTCCACATGGAGATGTGCAAATGGACGTACACTATTGTGGCCTACGTGACACTTCCCTATGTGATGACATTTGTGCTACGGAGCTTGGGTCCCCTGTTTCATTCAGGTATAACAATGATGTATATGGTGTAACACTGTAGTTCGGACTGAACTTGTGCGTTTGTTACTGGTTACCAGATCAGTCACCCACAAGATAATAACAGCGCCCATGCATGAATGAATTATGATCAGCTCTGTCTTTGGAATGAATAACAGTTAGTTTGTATTCTGCATGTAACATGAAGATGGGCTATTTCTTTCTCTCTTCCTTTCCTCTCTTTAGCTCAACAAATATGAGGATTGTGTGTGTGTACAGTATGTGTGTGCACATGTGTGATTGTGTGTGTTCACGTGTGTGTGTGTGTGTGTGTTCACGAGTGTGAGTGTGTGTGTGTATTGTGTATGTGAGAGGAGAGAGGGAGAGAGATAGAGAGACATGAGGCACAAGTGTAAGCACATTCACAAGTTACGCACACACACTTACACAGACAGTGTATTTGTGTGAGTATCCCTTGTTGCAGTAATAGACTAGATAGACCTTGGTGCACAGGCTCTCTCCTCAGAAACAGGCAACACCCGCTGGGCTTGTGTTCCCATGTACTGCTGAGCAACAAGCACTGTCCCTACACACATCCCTGCTGGCAAGAGGGATGAACAAAGAGAGAGAGAGAGAGAGAGAGAGGGAGAGAGAGAGAGAGAGAGAGGGAGACAAAGGAAAAGAAAGACAGAAAGAAAAGGAAGATAGACAGAGAGAGAGAGAGGTAGAATAGAACAGAAAAATTCCACCACTTTTGACCCCTCCATCACCAGGGATGCGGTACACTGCAACGCCATTGAGACGATCACCTGCATCCAGGCTCAGAGATGCGCTGACATTTCTGAGGATTCGCACCGGCACACAAGCTGCCTGCGGAAGAGGACAGGAGGGGGAGGAGGAGGAAGGGAAGAAAAGGGGATAAGCTGGTGGATGATAAGAGTTGTTGTCACGCCATTACACTGGGCATTTTTGACTTAAGTGGTGGGAGTTGAAACTGAATTTACTTATTGTTACGACCCTGCTCGTAAAGGTCGCAGCGCAAAAGAGGAAAAAAACGGGCTCCAAGTCCCAATGTACCGAATATGAATTTATTGAATCAAAAACAGAATTAAAGATAATTGTTTAGACGAGTCAAAAAGGTGTGTGGATTCAGTCAGTGGCATGTGAGTAAGTAGGAGAAAAATGTGATGCGTACATATTAAAGGGTGTCAAACAACGCGTGAGAGAGGAGCAAGTGCCGGGGAAGGAAGGGTGACTGGTGTTCTCACAACCAACACCAACACCAGGTGTGGCTAATGATCAATTAGCATCTCAACTATGGCCTGCAGCCTTTGCATAGCTCCAGCATCATCTGTAGGAGGCTTTATAGCATTTATGCTGTGAATTAGAAGTTTAAAAATAACAGAACAACAAGGCGGAATAACAAGGATCGATCACTTAGGACCAAACTGACATACAAGTCTTTATTTAGTCAGGTGAATGCAATGAGATCACACCCCATTTTGATGATAGATTTAAGTGTACCTTAAAAATAAAACTTCTTGGGCTATTTTGCCTGTACAAGTATGGAACAATGGCATTGACAGCAATCCCACTATTCGCCATATAGTTTTATTCAGAGAAGAATCAGAAATTTACTCAGGGAAAGTCATGGATATCAGCTCTGAGAATGCTATGTGCAAACGATAATTTATGGTGCAGACATGAGACAGTGTTCTCCAGGCTTTGGTATAGGCCTTCATTTGTCTTGGGTTTGGGCAGGGATTACCATTATCTAATACTCTACAGGACTTCAGCTTCAATTAGAGAAGCACTGGCTAATTAGGTTAATTCATTAAATGCTGACTGTATAGCTATTGCTGTCACTGATCCGCTGCAAGAGTCTGGGTAAAATTTCCCTGGACTTGGTCATCCATAATCAAATGTGTGGCATTTCTTTTGCCAGCAGTGCCAACTCACTCAAGCAGCTTGCATTAAAAAAGGAGTGAAATTATTAAAACATAATCCACAGTCTCGCACCACAGACAAAATTAATTAGTGCAGGTGTCTCACATAAGTATGGCAAGGGATGACGGGATCAGTGGTAAGCGAGATGCTCAATCTGAGAAAAAGAGCATCCAATCATCTAGTCCTAAACTCATTCTAACCTGTAATCCCACACCAGTTATTGGGCCATGTTCAATTCCTGAGCCTGAACAGAATTAACTCATTCTATAGGCTAGTTAATAACTAACTGATACTTGTGGCCCAATGAAATGCATTCAATAATTCTTCAATTAGTCCATTTCATTTGTGATGTCAAATCTGTGAAATTGTCCATCACTGGTGTTAGAGGGGAGAAAAAGAAAGGAAAAGAAGAGTGGGGCATAGGGAGAGGAATAAGAGTGGACATAATGGGGCACTCAGCATAGCAACACTGCCCCCCTTTGTCTGGTTATTGTAGTGTCCAGATAAGACGGAAAGTGAGCTGATATTACAGTACTTTCTGCATTTTTGCCCATTTCATTTCTATGTATGTCTAAAAGACTCCTGTCTAATCTTACAGAACCCAAGTTAAACTACACAGTAGGTGTAACTGTAAATTCCAATTTGGCATTAAATATTGTATTCCTTACCCAAAGGAATGCTGTTCTTTAATCATTGTGTTTTAACTCTTGACTCAAATCTGCAGTTAGTGTAATAGTTACTAAAATCACCAGCAATAGCACTGAAGCAAAATACTAAAATGTAAACTAAAAAAAACAAAACATCAAGTAAAATAGCAAATTTACATTAAAAGTACAGCATATTCTGTATGTCTAACTCGAAAACTCAAAATGATCGGATGCATTGTTGCAGACACCTCGCCTCAGTATGACTCCCATTTCCCAGAGGGCTTTGGAAAACTCAAACAGTGGCTCTCTCTGTGTCACGGCCGGTCACACTTGTCCTGGTCCAAGACAAAACTCAACCCCCTTAGCCCCCGCACAAGCAGCCCATAATACCCAGAAGGCCCACGGACGTAACTGCACAAGCAGATCGGATGCCCCGAGTGTGTTTGGGCCATCGTCATGGTTGCCCATGTCACAGTGATGCAATAGTCGCCTACGCAGTGCGGAGCTCAATGGCAGGCTCTCAACAGCCATGTGAATGCAGACCAGGGTGTGCTGAAGGCCTCTGGTTCAGTCTACTAGCTGGCATCATTGCCTGATTTTGCACCAACTTCTGTCAGAGCGAGGGAGGCAAACAGTCATTACTGTAATGAGATTTGTATCTGTAAATCCAAAGGGGAAAATGGAAAATATGACTGGTAGAGCAACACAGCCTTCATGGAAATAAAAGTCAGCTCTCTCTTGCATATATAGACACACACACACACACACACACACACTCACACACACACACAGAGTGATACATACATTCATGCAAATGTGCACAGTACACACACAATTTTCTCTCTCTCCCTCTCTCTCTCTCTCACACACACCACACACACGCGAAGCTAACATTAGCGTAACCCCTCCACCAAGGCCCTGTCCTCTCTGGCACACTGAGGTGATTCGGCCGTCCATCAACTTTACTGAGCTACACTCTGGAGCTGGCTTGGCCACACCGCTGAATTAGAAATTAAAATGAGGGTTCTTAGAGAAAACTTCCCTGTACCCCATAGTCCTCCACCTCCACCTCCACCTTCACCACCCGTCTTCTCTCCCGGCTCCACTCTCATTTCCTGGCCATAGATGCAAGCTGACCCTCACCATAAAGGAGAACGGGGTGCAAGAAGGGGTGGTCATTGTGACAAGGGGGTAGAAGACGGAAGCTGCCGGAAGCTCACTTTCATTCCGGTTCTCCCCCTCTCTGTCCCTGCCCTCCTCCTCCTCTTCCTTCTCCTTGGAGACAAATTTTCTGTGGGGGTTTGCCAAGGGAGAAAGAGGTCTTTATCCTTGGGTATTGTAGTCTGGCACTTTGCCAGGCCACCCCTTTAGTGTTGTGATAAGGTTTTGAAAAATATGCATGTGAACAGGCAGAAGGGGACGTTAGAGACCCCCTGTACCTCAGAGCACCACCTGTCACTCAAGTAGCGCAGCTGTGGAGAGCCTATGGGAATCATCTCTTTTTATTCCTTTCTTTCTATTTATGTGCTACTTTCCTTTGTTCCATGTCCTCTATAAATCACCTGGCCATTTATTTTTTTCTCTACTGTTTTGTTTCTCTTTTTTTTGTCTTTTTCTTATCCTTTTTTATATATACTGTATATAGTCTCACATTGCCTTTTCTTGACCTTCTTATTTCTTACTGGCTATTTAATTTCTTGTTCATTTAGAGAGAACACAGGCACCAATCTGCCTATAAAACAGTTCACAGAAGAGCAAAACAAGTGATATCAGTCTGAGAAACTATACAGGAAGAAAAACAACGTTCACAGTTAAGATTGCAATCTGTGCCCAGGACTTGCAATGCAGGAGGCTGAAGCT
This sequence comes from Nematalosa erebi, assembly GCA_036025975.1. Lineage (NCBI taxonomy): Eukaryota > Metazoa > Chordata > Actinopteri > Clupeiformes > Clupeidae > Nematalosa > Nematalosa erebi. The sequence goes on from JAVQKI010297313.1 coordinate 7,823, forward strand.
CTTGAGTCATGCCTTGATATCATAGCAGTGTGTTTTGAAATTGGTTGTTTATCTGTGTGTGCACAATTGCAGAGGACTGCTGGTCATTGTTTTCTGGTTAACTTATAATTATTCCAAAGAACACAGAAGTGAAAATCGAGAGTGCTGTGTAAGAAGGTGGGTGTTCATGCATGTGTTGGAGAGTGTTTGTGTGTGTGAGAGAGAGAGAGAGGGAGAGAAAGTGAGTGTGGGTGGGTGTGGTCACACGTATGTATGTGTGTACGTGTGTGTGTGTGTGTGTGTGTGTGTGTGTGTGTGTGTGTGTGTGTGTGTGTGTGTGTGTGTGTGAGTTTGTGTCACGGTGACGTCCAGCAGCAGCTCCCACCCCATGCCCATGACCGCATGTGCCCTCTGACAGGGCAGTCCTCCATCATCAGCATTGTCTGAGAGTGAGAGCATTGGCCTGGGCCGAGTGGGACCCCAGAGCAGTCAACATCCAGACTTGCTCTTTTCTCCCGCTCAGCAAAACTGCCCCCATTGTCTCTCCCCTCTCATTCCATACTGATGGTTGTTTTTTTCCCTTGAAACTGAACAGAGACACAGATACACAGTGAGATCAACACACTGACAGCTCTCTCTCTCTCTCCCTCCCTCTCTCTCTCTCTCTCTCTCTTTCTCTCTCTCTGTCTCTCGTCGTCCCCCACCCTCCTCTGTGTCTCTATCACATATTCCCTCAAAAATGTTCCACTGAAGCTCCCTCCTTTGACAATGTTTTCATTGTCAGCAGAGTTTCCTGCAGTGTCCGTGGCTTGTGAAAGCTCTCTGTTACTGCCTTGGTAGTGGGCAGCTATAATGACACAAAAGTATTGCGGACTGACTCACACTTCCGGCACCGCGTGGCTCACTTGATAAAAACGGGTGTTTTCTCCTCTCTCTCTCGCTCTCTCTGCCTCTCTCTCTCTGCCTCTCTCTTTCCTCCTGTCCCTTTATCACTTTCTCACTCCCCCTCTCTTTCTCCTCCTCTCTCCCTGTATTTTGAACTGTGTGCCCGTAGCTTTTTCACTCTTTCTCTCTCTGTCTCTCTCTCTATTTCTTGTGCTGCATCTGTGATAATTAGTACACAAAATGTGTTTGTCAAAATGGCTGGGCCTCATGCTTCAAGGCCCAGGCCCGTTATTTAAACAAATACTGTAGGTCTTAGGCATACTGTATGTCAGTGTGTAGCTCTGTAACCCATCAACCTTCAAGATGCTTTTATCACACATAACAAACCACTGGATGGGTCAGCTGCCGTTGCTGGAGAGAGAGAGAGAGAGAGAGAGAGAGAGAGAGAGAGAGAGAGAGAGAGGGGGAAAGAGAGAGAAAAAGAGCAATTCTAAGGAATTCGCCTTCCATGAAAAACTAGAGAAGGCTACTCATGCATAATTGTTGAATATGAAGGGGAAACAAAGGGGGAATAAGTTCAGCAAAGGCAGGATAATGATGCAGATCTTGTACTTGCCCTGCACTCTAACTCAGCCCTTACATGTATGTGCACAGTGCATTATGTACTACTTCTTAATTGTGGTTATGTTTAATTTTTATGCTTGTTTGTATGTAGCAGCCGCTTTTATCCGTGACCACCAATACAAAAACAATATATTAAAAAACACAAAGTACTATGCTACAAGTAGCAATGTTTTTGTTGTTGTTGTTGATGTTGTTGTTTGCCTGTTTGCCTGTTTTAATGAAGAAATGACTAAGGCTAGAACACAAAGACTAGAGCACAATACTTATAAAGTATACTTGATAAAGGGCCAAGATGATGATTATATAAGCTAGGTTAATTATACAACCTGATAGGAGGAGAGATCAGAAAATTTGCCAGAGGTACATTCAGATATAGATATGACTGCTTCCAGAAGATGGCAGTGTATGCCATCAGCATCAGGATCTTTGCCACCTGACAGCATATCTACAGTAATTGCTACAAAGTAATACATTTGTTGCTTTCATGACCGAATGCAGTGATTAAAGTTGAGTTTGCCTCAATGAGCCTTCCAAAATATAGGCCTCAATTTTGAGAACAAAACAAATAATAGTCTAATATATCGAATCTCTATTATGGCCTAATTGTGGCTTTAAACTTATCAGATTATAGAAAAGGGCAAAGCAGACAAGTCTGCGAAGACACAGAAACATCATTGCGTGGAACCGAACCAAACAGAGACTTGAAGATAAAGGATGACATTGATTTCTATTCAGAACTAGCAGGGCACAAAACACCTCATTACACAGAACTGTCAGTGCCATCAACTGTGCTGAACAGTAGTTAAAATAGTCTGTCCTACAAATGTTCCTTGTCTGTTATTTTTTAAATACAACAGTAGATCCATTTACAAGATTTGCATGGTTGCATAATGTTTACCTTAACCACAGTATT
>JAVQKI010297327.1:0-10027 GCA_036025975.1 Nematalosa erebi
CTCAATCGCTCTCTCCCCTTGTCAAAATTTGTTATTTTAAAACCCGGCACCTCTGGGCTTGTGTGAATACTCTGTGTTTGTCACAGGGTTAATAGCACAAAAAAAAAAAAAAAAAAAAAAAGAAAACTACAAAAGCGTCCATACCCATAATCCCATCTCATCAGCTAGCTGGCATTCCTCCATGCCCTGAAGGATAAACACTTGCTCACCTATTACTGTCGTGGCTCCACTGTAAGTGGCATCGAGCTTCACCCTGGTGCAATGCTCCCCAGACAGACACTAGACCAGCATTACACAAGCAAAGAGACGCGAGGGGAACGGCTCTGAAATACAGTGGAAATGACAGGCCAATGCACACTAATCACAGTAGGGATTTGGGAAGTCTGGTTTATCCATCTCAAGGGGTCGGATGGGAGCCGGGAATGAAGGAGAATCTCGTAACAGGGCAGACCGATGGGAAGGCTTTCCAGTCAATGTGTGGGTACTGTAAATAACAGAACTGCATTAAGAGTTTTGCAGTACAGTCTCAACCCCCATCAATATTCTCCTGAATCTGAAGCCATGAACCTCTAAGGAGGCGTGGCAAAATTCATCAGAGGTGCGCTTAATGTTTTGGAAAAAAGCGCATAACCTTAAGAGATAGCTCCAGATTAAATATGCATACAGCAGTGTAGATTACCTCCCCGAGGTGTCTGATACTCTGACAAGCCCACCAGTTATTGGCAGGGACGTCTTCACCAGCCAATTGCAAAGCTTTCTTTTTCACACACCTTACAGCATTTAGCTCCTTAGGCTTTGCTGATATTAAAGGAGAAATCCAATGAGAATCAGTCCATAGCTCTGTTATTCGAGAGTGAGAAAATTTAATACAATATAGTCCGAATAGCAAACTGACATTAACTGAATTGGGGCATTAAAGTGAGTTTCTGTGCCCCATTCAGTTAGTGTTGGCTGTCAGTTGACTCTGTCTATGTTGTATCAAATCTTCTCATTCTTTTCCTACCAACAGAACTCTGTGACCTTAAACAACAAGGCTATGGACTGAACCATACAGAATTTCTCCTTTAACTGGTTTCATCTGGTGGGTTCTATGTAAGGCTACAGAGAAGACAGAGTTCCTGATGCAGTCCAGGGATTGGATTAATGATGTTCCCTCATTTGCACCTTGTTGTAACATCGTAGTGGTTAAGGAACCTAGCTAGCATGCTAGTTCCTAGCTAGGAAATTGTGGGTTTGAATCCCAGCTGCCACTGTTGTGTCCTTGAGCAAGGCACTTAACCCTAAGTAGCTCTGGGGGAAGCTGGCCCTGGTGTAACTGATAGTTGACTAATGTAAGTCACTTAGGAGAAAAGTGTCTGCTAAATGCATAAATTTAAATGTAAACAGCTCAATACAGCCACATAATAACATCAAGCTGCCAGTATTCTGGAAACTGTAGTTATGTTGCTTGCCACACATGTGTTGCCAGGGTGCATTTATCAATCAGGTGAATAGACGTGTTCACCTGACCTCCCTGATGAGATCTGTCACAGTAGAACACTGTAGGAAATCGATTGGATTGGGTCTTTTGTATGTCAGTTTTTCAAAACAAGGATACTGTCATTAGCAGAGACAGGTAATTGATTATGAGGTGACATGACGTGACGTGACATGACTTCACAAGGCTACGGTACCACACAGAGCTTCTGGTCTCCAGCACATCACCTCGATTTTGCAATAATAATCTGGCCCAACAGGCAGCCTAGTGCTGGAATTCCCAAGGTGAATAGACTTAAAATTATCATGCATGCTTTCTTCCTGAGAAATAACTAGGCAGCTACACTTATTCGTGCTTGTTTAAATGTTGGTGTTTACGTGTAGATTTTTTATTTAGTGACAGTACAGGATACTTATATATTGGATATATCAGACAATGAATAGAGAGCCAACATATTTCTCTATGCAGTGAACATCCATGAGGAGAATGCTGTTCTGTACAACTACCCATTTCTGTTCTCTCTCAATCCTCAGATTGTTTGATCAAAATTGTTTGACTTTAATGAGCTCGTGGCTAGGCTCTGTTGAACACTCATTCTGCTCTGTAACTTTCAGGGCTGATTCATAGTCTACGCAAGTATGGAAACGTTGCTATGTACGCAAGCTCACACGTATACCTGTAGCCCAGGATGAATGCGCATTTTTTGGAAAGTTTCTTACTCCCATGTTATCACAGTGCAAAACCACAGACTCTGCTTTTCTAAAACTGTTACAACAAATCTTTGATAAGAGATCATTAAATACAGCCACACAAATAAAAAATATATAAAATAGTGTATTTGGGGAAGAGGTTGCCAGGCAACACTACACATTACATAGGTGAGCTTGAGAAATATGGAAGAGGCAAACCTGTGTGTTTTTGCTGGATTTACAATGACTTGGAATGCGATTCAACCAATCCGAACAAGCAGTTTTAGAAAACCTGCATACACGATCTTCTCTACAATAAGAAATTGATAACAGAATTGACAAATTAGCAGAATCGACAATGTTATGACTATTGATATAGTCATATCAAATCCCACCAAAGGTCCAGAGCCTGTAGTGCAGTTATCACACAACGATGTGTCTCAGCCCATGACACACGGTCACCTTGTGCCTAACTTTGTTATGATCACATTTATGCTGACAGAACCCCCAAGCCCAAGCAGTCCCTCAAAACTCTCAGTGGTGTGAAGTGAAAGACCCACAAACATCTATGTTAAGAGGGTCCCTTAAGAAAGAAAAAGTTTCCCAAACGTCCTCTTTAAAGGCCTTTGGAAAGAACTATGCTTGAGTTTCCTTGTTGTACATCTACAGTGTAAGAGATATGTATCTCTGCTGAGGCAGCTTGTCTACTGGAAACTGGGATATCTGTCGTGGGGACCTAGCGTATCTCTTCGGAAAGGTAATTCGAGACACTAGCCCTAAACTTTACCCTGGGCTGGTCGTTGGGTTACCTCAACAATTAACACCCAATCAGGCTACCCTCAGACACTTCATCAGGTCAGTGTAACTCTACAAGCGTTTGTTATGCTTCTGGGCTCGCGCTTTCCATTCTCATATCCATCTATCTGTCACTCTGGCTTCATCGATTTAATCGACATATTGGCTCGAGTCTGCCTAGGTAGACACGGCTGTTTTATTTTATTTTATCCGGAATAGTTTGTTATTTCAGGCACTTAAATATACCTTTTACAAAATGTAAACAAACACATGCTGATTGATTTCAGAAAAAAAGATAAATGTGCTTCAGAATGCACAGGAACCATGGGAATTGCCTTTGCGACATCCAATGACATCACATCATAGCTGTGAGTCTTCCCAAACAACTACATTCGGCAACCAAATCTACATATTGCTCCTTTAAAGCAAGATATTTAGAGAGCTTAATAAAAAACCTGGTTTGTTTCTGTCAAAACTGTCATATCTGTTCTTGCACTCTGGGCCTCATGTGCCTTTTGGCACTAATTCTCTAATCTCCGTTGTCTAAGCGAGCCCATTAAACCACCAATCAAATCACATAGGCGGCTCCAGTCTCAGGGCAATCCATATGATTTGATAAGCCACAGCTAAGGGGCTACTGCTCGCGTTTCATTGAGAGGGAGAAAAAAGGAGACATCAGAGAGAGAGAGAGAGAAAGAGAGAGAGAGAGAGAGAGAGAGAGAGAGAGAGAGAGAAAGAGAGATAGAGAGAGCACAAAGTCCTGACATCAGCTTAAAAGGTGAGCTGAGAGAGTGCAGGCGATCTGTGCGAAGACCTTCATTTCATTTCTGACTCCCTCAAAAAGTCATAATTTATTTATCTCCACAACAACTACTTACAGGATGGAAGAGGGCGGGGGTGGGGTGGGGTTGGAGGAATCTTGGGAGGTGGGAGGTAGGGGGGTGAGGGAGGGATTTGTCTGAGCTGCATGAGAGATTTAAGCAATATTTCTGTCACCCCCCCATACACGCGCACACACACACACACACACACGCACACACACATATACACTCACACTTTCACACACTACTCCTGCAGGTCTGCTTGTATTAGAGGGTCCAGTGGTTTTGTGTGAGAGGCTCATCGCCGTAGGAGAAAGACAGGCAGATTTGAAGACAAATACAGAAAGATGAACAGAGAGAAAAGAAAAGAGAGAGAGAAAAGAGGAGGGCAAACCCAACCACTCATATCCCATTAACAGCACACAGTAGACCCTAAGGCTTAACGCGTCGCATGACCATACACACTTGCCCACTCGGCATGATCACACACACTTGCCCACTCGGCATGATCACACACACTGTCCCGCATGGAATGGATCACACACACCTGCTTTCCCCCTGTGCCACTCTGCCTTCCTCATCTTACACCCTCACTACCACAGAACTAATCTCATGGAGCTTTCATGTGCTAAAAGTAGCTTTTTGTCTGAGTGGAAATCCATTCACTAATTCCACGAGTCACACAGCCTTTGGGGGTATATATATATATATATATACACTGTGTATATATATATAAAAAATATTTTTTACTTTTCAATCAACATTTTGTTTACTTTATTTTCTCTCTCTCTATATATATATATGTAATTTTATTTACTTTTATTCACTGTTCTGCCTCTGTATATGAAATGCGCTACATAAATAAAATTGCCTTGCCTTGCCTTACACTCTTTCACACACTTTCAGCATTGCCCATTAAAACACACATCTCTCTCTCTCAGTGTGTGTGCATATGTGATCTGCATTTGCGAGAGCCTCAGTGCCAGAATGCATCAGCAAATGCATTCTTCAGGGTAGTGTGTAATGGTAATGTGAATTTATGTACTGTATATATGATTAAGTATGGGGATATGTGTGTGCGTGTGTGTGTGTGTGAGAGTGTGGACATGTGCATGTGTGTAGAGGTGTGTGTCTGTGCAGCCTCTACATGTGTAAATGCATGGGTGCGCTCGTGTTAAATGTGTCCCCACTAACCACATTAAGGCACAGCTCCACACCGTGGTACTCAGTGATGCAGGAATTGAAGGGGAGTGGTGGGGGGGTGGACGGAGTGGACACCGGGTGGCACATTGTCACTTGTCATCCAACGGCGTTTTGATCATGAGCGGAGCGGGCAGCTCAGTGCTCAGGGACGCATGCCGTGGCATGGCACCTCACGGTGGGTTACACGAGGTCACCTCTCGTCTGTCCTCCCCGTTAAGCAAAACTCCTGTTCCGCTCGTGGATGGCTCTTAGAACCGACAAGGTGAGTTCCTTAAGGTCAAACGCAGCGTGAAGAGGTTGTCTGGTTTGCGAGCTCGATGACTCAGAGGCTCGCAAACACAAGAGACACGTTAAGCGGGCTCTTTGTTTGAGTTCACGCTGCTTGCAGCGTAAAGGGAGGATGTTAAAAGTGAGCCACACAACATTAAAAAATGATATTTACCTTCTTGACGATTTTTTCCACGTAGTGGGTACACGTTTAGTGCCAGTGGCTATATGCAGAGCTGGAATATGATGCAGATCGGCTACTCAGCGCATGGAAAAGTGTCATAAAGGGTCATTTTCTTGCCCATTTAAACAAAACTCCATGGTGTTGTTATGGTATGCCAGGCACATGAAGGCCCCATTTTATGCTCCAGTCAATGTGCTATCAAAATGAGTTCCAAGTTGTTTATTTTCAGATAAACATAAAACACTAAAATGAAACTATATCAACTGCAATGTCTAATGCTTGTGATGCAAACCCATTGAACCCATGGTCTCTGGCAACTGCAGCTTACCATGTTCCACAAGATGTTTTTACGAAGGTTTTTGGTTTCTTTTTATGAGACTGGGCAACAGGTAAGAGCGAGCCTGTGCATTTTCGGAGAAGGAGAGATTGGGCCCTAATAAGGGTTAATTCAAGACACTGCCACAGCTGAATTAGCTCAATGCATGCCTAGACTAAGTAATAGCATTCCTCTGTCCGGATCTGGAATTGATTTAGTCTTAATTTGCGCGTGATCCTCACACTGGGATTTGCATAAACTAGCCTACAAATGTCTTGGAGTCAGCCGGTGTGCCTTTCTCTTTTAATAGACACTTTCAGGCTCCGATGCCTGCAAGCATGTTTGAAAAACAGCCACCATTTTACACTACTTTTGCATGTTTCACAAGTCACGTTTTCAAACCGTTGGAGTTGATAGTGGTTAAAAGTTTGGGTCAGTTGTGACTGTCTTCACCATCAAAAACTATCTCCTTCTCCTTTTTGTCCCCTCAATCCTCTAGAGTTGATTGTGATTCATCTTGGAAGTACTCAGTGAGCTCCTGTTTTGATCATTTCCATATTTACTACCGTTTCATCGGCACCATTCATCAAAATAAATCAGTACAGTGGGGCCTATAGCAAACAAAAAGTGGCTCAACAGACGGAATCTTCCACCCACACAGGGTATTGATATCAGCTCGCTTTCCATTTCATCATTGATTTCAAGTGTAAATATTTTCTCTCATGGCAGGAAACACACACAAAGGATTACCACCAACACCACAGTCAACACAGACGCTTTCAAATGCTCTTTATGGTCTGATGATCGACAAACTGGTAATAGCTGGCCTGAGCAGTAAGATCAAACACATACACTATTTACATACACTATTTATTCATCCATCTATTTGGTGTGTGCATGGACATATTAAAAAACATTTTCAGAATAGAGAGAACATGGACAAGAAAAGGGACTGAGGAAATAGCAAAATAGATGACGCACAGTGAATCACAAAGACAGAGAGAGAGAGAGAGAGAGAGAGAGAGAGAGACAGAGAATATAGATGTGAATGAGCTGGTAAGAGTCTGCCTTGTCTTATAGTGTTTGGGTAAGACAATCCCTTTGCATGTGTGGGGAGAGGCGAGGGTTCTCTCTTTCCCGAGGGCTTCAGGAGGGCCTAATGCATCTCTGCTCACAGTCTCCTCTGACCTGACGTCCATGCACAATACTCACAAGTCATTTTGCTATGCTCAGGCTCCCAGTCTTTCTCACACACACACACACACACACACATATACACACACACACACACACACACACACATGCACAGACACACACACACACACACACACACACACACACACACACACACACAGTGTGTCAGTGACCTGCTGACGCACAACTACTGATGCCATTTATTATGTTCAACAGATGAGTCTAGAAAAATTTTAATCATGACATCAGATCTCTGTCCAGTAAATCCTACGGTACACAAATGTGTTTCTTTATGTGTATTTGTGTGTGTGTGTATACATGCTAGCCACATACATATACATGAGACTTGTGCTTGTTCACATTTCTGTGAGTATCTGTGCTCAGTCTCGCCTGTTTGAGCCTCAATTCAGAGCTATTCATCACAGGCTTTATGAGCACGGCTGATCCAACCAGTTTCAAAGCAGGTCAGATTACCTAAGTGGGCTGAGGGAGCTGACCGAGGCTCCCCAAAGCCCCAAGTGTCATTGGCAAAAGCTGCTTTTCCACTGGACATGTTTCATATCTCTCCCGCATACTGAATATTGATTTATTGACATTCATCTGAAAACCTATTATGAATTTGTGTGAATTGGCACTTGTACAGGGAACCCAGGGTTATTATTTAGTGGTTCATCGGAGGCGATCCTCAGGGAACTGTTTACATTTCACGTTTATTCAGGACAGGACATGACATGGCAGCCATTTTCTGAGGGCAAAATCATGTGCTTTTAAATAACAGGCTATTTGTTGTTGAGGAGACAATTCCATGGCAGTCAAGTCTATTTTTCTCAAAGACTCTGTGTGTTCCAGCTGCCACTTCCTGAGAACTACAAAAGCTTTGGTGAAAAGAAGAGAACAAACAGGCAAAGAGCCGTGGCATCAAGGAGGCAGAGATGCCGGGAAGCTGATGGCAGGCCAGAGGGAGAAGAAGCGTCTTCTATTCCTGAGCTGTCTGCTGCCTGCCTGCCTGCTGCTGCTGCTACCATCCCCAACAACCTACAAAACCGGTGGAAAAGTAAGCCACTGCTCAAACTCTCTGCCTGTCCCCAGCTGTGCCGTGCACCAGCGTGCCCAGCCTCGGGGTGCCGTCAGCAGTGCCCTGCGTGCCCCTGTGACGTGAGAGTGATGCTGGGGGGGAGGGGACTACCTTGGGGGTGGAGGAGGGTTTTTGGTGGATTGGGGTGGCACTGCCAAGGGTCTTTACCCAGTGAGGGTTTCTGCCACTGACGATCCCAGCACAGCAGAGCATAAAAACCCCTTCTGTGCCAAGACCCACATGGCCCTTCTCCTTCTCTCTCTCTCTCCCTCTCTCTGTCTCTCTCTCTCTCTCTCTCTCTCACCGCCCGTGCCAGGGATATTGGAATGTCAGCTCTCCAGGTCCATGGCTTTATTTACTCTTCATGATCCCAAAATTCCTTCCATGTCACAGCCTCTTTCCCAGGAGAAGTTGAAGGAGAATTTTTTTTTTTTTTATTTTGGAGGGGGGCCTTTCTGGTTGTGTTGATTTTCACTGTACCGTGCACTGGCTGTTCTCACCAACCCCCTCCACCCCCCTAACTAAAACACCAGGATGTGTTTATGCACGTGCACAAGCAGCGAGAGGTCAAATCATCCCAAACACCCTCATCCCAAACACCCGGACGAGCTGTTAGCAGACTCCGCTTGGGTGTTCTTCTCACGTGGGCTCTGAAGCTCATAACCCTCTCTCATCTCTCCCTCTCTCTCCGTTTCTAAATCCTCCCTATCGCCTCTGTTTGTGTAACCCCCCCTCTCACCCCACCAATCATGAACCCTCTTATTTTTCCCCCTCAAAACTTGCCCTTCTGTTCAAGAAAACATTGGATTTTATGAAGCTAATGTTTTTTCATGTGGCCCCCCTCTTTCTCTCTCTGTCTTTCTCTCTCGAGTGCTTTCTTCCCCTCCTCTGATTTCATGTCAGCCATTTGCTGATCCCTTGAGAGTCCGTCACTGTCTCAATCGCCCTGAGCTCTTTTGTCAGGAGACGCTGGCCCATTTTCCCACCAAACAGCCCCTGCAACATCAACAACCCCTGAGATGGCCTGTGTCGTGCTGAAGGTACAATAGTTCAAGAGGGACGTCAAAACAATATCAGTCAACAGGTTCCAAGTTAGTATTTTTCCTGTCAGTTAATAACCACCATATCATGTTATTACGTGTTGATTATCAAACTCAACTTTCTAACTCACAACAGATTGATGAGTTGCCTCTTAGCACTTATAATAAAAGAACCTCACTGTGAATGATTAACGATTCCTGAGAAGTAGCCTCCCTCGCCAGGGATATCAGTCCAAATTGCAGGCTTATGTACACAGGATGTGTGCCTGCAAAACCAAGCACAACCCTCCAAGACACTTAATGGATGAAGTGATAAGGGATGGGGGGCGCCTTGGGAGACCACAAGTAAAGGGCAGCAAAGGAGTGGGCCGTGGAGAGATGGGGGGTGAGGGGGACATGGGGGGTAGCTAGGCCAGGAGATTCAGTGGCTGGGCAAGTTGGGTTGGTACAGTAAACAGAGGGGGAGAAGGGGGCATCGGAGGCAGTGTTCTCATCAATACTTGATGACTGCAGTGAAAAAGCTCTGTCACTCCAGCTGCCACGCAAGCTGCGGAACGCTCTCACAATTACAGCGTGCGGTTTCAGCCGGACGGATCGGGTTGGTGTGCAATTAGCGCTAGCAATGTGCAGGGTTACTTCCTAGGGTCGCTCTGAACAAGCGCGAAGCGGCCGCCAGGCTTTTGAATGAGTAAACACTCAGGGTGAAGATGGAGTCAAACAGAAGTGGTGAGGTCTGTTTGGTCAAAGTATCTGGACTTGACTACAGATGTGAGCTCTGTCGGCTAACGGTAAATAAATAGCGCAGGTGGAAGAAGTGTTTGGTTGATATGCGCTGACATAATATGGTACTCAGCTGTCTTCTCCCCTCTATCTTCTTAGCTTCCTGTCAAAGTAGCCCTAGGCCCAAGACTGGCAGTCAGACACACTTCAGTAAAGATAATGTTAATGTGATAATGTAAAAAATTA
>JAVQKI010297419.1:0-14540 GCA_036025975.1 Nematalosa erebi
ACTTTTAGAATGCTGAAGGGATTTCAAATGTTGATAAATATCTCAAAGATAGATGTTAATTGTGAAAGGAGATAGAAGACATAGCCTACCCAACACTTGGACAAGGACATTGTGGCTGGCAGTGCCAAGACGGTTGTTTGCAGAGATTGTATAATAACCCTTGTCTTTCCTGGCAATAGCAGGGATGGTCAGTTTGGTTCTTTCTGTCTGTCTGTTCACTTCCTTTGTTTCAATTACAAGAGTCTCATCAGGAGTTGGTTCAGGGATCAGGACGTCATCCTTAAACCATTCAATCTTTGGTAATGGAAGGCCTGTCACTTCTGCAGGGATCTCAATTGGATGTCCCTTCCTGACAGTAATTGTGTCTGCCTTGAAGTGTTTCAACATGGTCAGGCTTGGAGCAACTGGAAAAATAATAAACCACATGGAATTAGCCTCATTAACAAAATGAATACAGGACAACACAGAACAAACAAAATAACATAAAGGAATACTGCAATCATTGGTTTACACACTGAATTAATTAAAATACCTTCATCATCTTGAATGACAACTGTCATTGTGATAGACGGATCGCTGGTTCCCAAAGCATTGACTGCCTTAGCACGGAATTCATACATGAACATCTCAGAGAGGTCTTCCACAGTCATGAAGAGGTCTGTACAGAGATCCTTATTGACAGGCACAAAGTTCTGTTCATCTTGTCTCTTCTTTTCAATGATGTAGCCAGTGATTGGGCTGCCACCATCATTACGAGGTGGCCTCCAGGTAAGGCTAAGGGATGACTTTGTCCTCTCAGAATAGTGGAACTTCTCAGGGGCCGATGGTGGAGCTTGAAAGTAAACAGAATTCCACATTGAATCTTTGAAAACAACTGACAATACCAATTTAAATAGATAACACTATGTGTAAGTGCTGAAAGATAAGTTTCCTTACAAAGGGGATCCACTGCACGAATAGGACCAAGGTCAACTGGAGGACCACAACCATATTTATTCTTCGCAACAACACGGAATATGTATTCCTGCCCTTCCATAATGCCCACAATTTCACACTTGGATGAAGGCGTCTCAATAGGCTGTCTCCAAGTGTGTGCCTTAGGTTCCTTTCTTTCAATAACGAAGCCAGTGACATCACTACCACCATCATCGTCAGGATCACCCCAGTTCAACATCATCAACTTCCTTGTCACAACAACAGGCTTCAGGTCAGTTACAGGCCCAGGAACATCTGATAAATTATGAAAGAGAAAGAAAGAAAAGAAAATATAATTTCATTTCTCTATATTTCCATTCTCAGTAAACAGTAAACTCTATTTGGAGAGGTCAAAACAAGTTTTCCATTACAAATCTTTCTGGATAAAGAAGCAATTTACTCACCCATAACCTCAACTCTGGTTGAAGCAGACTTAATTCCGCTGGGATTGGCTGCAGTGATCTGGTATTTGCCATGATCACTTCTCTGCACATTCTTAATGATAAGAGTGCTATCCCGACCCACATCTTCATATTCCACACGTTTCTTGTCAGGGTCCTTGTCATCTTTTGTCCATTTAATGCTTGGTTGTGGTCTTCCCAGGACATGGCAAGGCAACCTCAATGTCTCACCAGCCCGAATGATGACACCATTCTTAATGGAGAGGTCCAGCTCAAGAACTGGAATCTCTGTGGAGAAATATCACACATAATCAACACCTGATGATAATTCTTCTTCTTCCAATATGCTAATATGTTACCAAATTGAGAACAGATTCCCACTCAAAGACAAGTTACCTGCAGGATTTCTCACAATCACAGCCGATGTCATACCAGGGGTTCCCTCTCCGGCTGAATTTATTGCGATCACACGGACAACGTATTTAGCACCCTCTCTAACACCAAACACAGTGAAGGTACGCTGCTTCCATGGTCTCTCTGTGTTGCGGGACCAGTCTTTTGTGCCAGCCATCACCTTGTCAACATGGTAGCCTTGAATCTCTCCTCCTCCATTATCCAGAGGTGGATCCCACTCAACATCAATGGAGTGGTCAGTTGTATCCACAATTCTTACAATTGGTGGGCCAGGTGGCACTTTAAAAGATGAGAAATAAACACCACTTAATACACTACCACTGTGATAAGAAATTTGGTTGACATGTTTAGTCATGTCTTGTTGTTGATTCACTTACAAATTGGAGCTTGTGCTGTTCTGGGCTCAGATGGGGGACTGAACTTTCCGGGGCCAGCCTGATTCTCAGCAGCAACCCTGAAAATGTATGTCAGACCTTCCAAAAGCCCTTCAACATTCATCTCTGTGTCAGGAATCAGGTTGCGATTGACACGTGCCCAGTGAGTGCTGTTGATTTCTCTTTTCTCCAACCAGTATCCCTGGATGGGACTGCCATTATCATTGGGAGGCTCCCAGGTGACAAGCATGCTGTGAGCTGTGACGTCATCAATTTGTGGTTTCTCAGGTGCCTCTGGAGGATCTGTAATTATTAAAGGCAAAGGCAGGTTACAATGTGTGCCATACATACATTATACAGTATGTCGAATTAGCTCTATGGCAACTGAAATTTCCGTGCATGATTTGTAGTTATTACCGAAAGGATTCTTTGCGATCATAGGCTTCGAGACAGCTGGGGTTCCAGGTCCAAACTTGTTTTCAGCAGTGATGCGGAAGAGGTACTCTTTGCCTTCCAGCAGTTTTGTCACTGGGTACCTGCATCCTCTCAGTGTTGATGTGACGGTTGTCCATCCAATTTCGACCTTAGAGTTGTCTTTCTTCTCCAGGGTGTAGTTCAGAATTTCACTGCCACCATCATCAACAGGTGGGTCCCACTTGCAGATGACAGAGTTCTTCCTGACCTCCTCAAATCTCACATTAACAGGAGGCCCAGGTGTGTCTGTAAATAGTGAAAGAAAATAAATCTTTTGCAACTGACTAATAATAATGTATTTAAATCATTATTTGCGCTACCTGACATGACTTAAAATACACATGGAATAAAATAAATTCAAATGAAATAGGGTGAAACATGTCTTACCTAGGACATTAACCTCACAGGTTGCAGTGCAAATGCCATGATCATTTTCCACCCTGACAGAGAACACTCCATAGTCAGATCTGACTGAGTCTTTGATGATGAGAGTCGATTCACCCCTCCTGGAGTTGTCGATGGTGAGACGCTCTGGGAGTGGTGGGTAAAATGGCTCCTCAGGCTCCTCAACTTCCTCCTCTGGTGCTTTCTCTTCCTTCTTAGCCTCCTTATCCTTAGCTTCCTTATCCTTGTCTTCTGCGGCTGGCTTGTCTTTAGCCTCTGCAGCTTCCTTTTCCTTAGCCTCAGGCTCCTTCTTCTCCGCACCCTCCTTGGTTTCAGGGGCCTCTTCCTTAGCCTCTTTGGCATCTTTGACTTCCTCCTTGGGTTCCTTTTCCTTCTTCTTTTTGACAACTGGTTTCTCTGGGCGTTTCTTGGGGGTTTCAGGCCTAATGATCAGATCGTTTCTCATCCAGGTTATTGATGGGTATGGGGCACCAGAGATACGGGCGTCCAGTCTGATCTCACAGCCTCTCTTGACAAGCAGGCCAGACTGAAGACTACCACTGAGGAAGACCTTTGGTGATTCTATGAACAACAACAAAGTGAAAATAGAAAGAAATTCAAACACATTAGTATGAGATGACTTCTTAACCCAAACAGAAACACCTATATGTTCATATGGTTGGAGTAGTTATTTGTAAGTTAAACAAGATGATTAACGGTATACTAAAAGTGATTTAAATTTGATCACTCATCCTTTACCCAATATAGCCATATTTACCTTACAGTGTATAAATGGCATAGATTAATCTATTTTATATTTTAATATCAATATCATCCCTAGTGTAGTGTATATATTAAATTCATATTTAAATGTAGGCTTGTACACCTACCGACAGCATCAGAGGCCTTCACCATGGGTGTGCTGCGTGATGGGTCACTTATTCCAGCAGCATTCTCAGCTATCACACGGAACTGGTACTGCTTTCCTTCCTTCAGACCTTTCACGGTGTAGGACAGCACTGGCACAAGGAAGTCATTGCATCTCTCGAATTTCTCTTCACCCTTCATCATCTTCTCCAGAATGTAACCCATGATCTTGCAACCACCATCATACATGGGTGGCTTCCAGGTCAGGGTAACAGTGTGAGCAGTTGGGTTGTGGGTCTCAACATCAAGAGGTGGATCTGGACGCTCTGTAAAGCATTTAACACAAAATTAAGTTAGATATACTAACCACATTTGCCAGAAAGGCTAATTGTAAAATGTTAATGAAAGCATTTACACTTTACTTACGCTTCTGATCCTCAGCAATCACAGGGTTTTTAAGCTCAATGAACTCTCCACCACCGATCTTGTTTACTGCCTTGATACGGAAATAGTACTCTCCATTGGGGATCAGGTCCTTCACAGGCCAGCTGACTTTATTTTCACCAGACATGACATTTGTGTAGGTTCTCCTGCCTGCCTCTCTGCGCTGTAGGACATAGTGAAGAATAGGGCTGCCTCCATCATAGTTTGGAGGATCCCAGGAGATCTTGCAGGAGTTCTTGGTGATTTCACTGGCCAAAATTTCTTTGCATGGTCCAGGAAGACCTATTCAGAGAGGAATTGACAAGCAAAACAGCACTTATAACAATCTGTCACTAGTTTAACCCAAAGGATTTTATGGGATTTTTGGAATTAAATTCTTACCAATGACTTTAACATTGATTGTTCCACTTGTGGTGCCAAGGCTGTTCTCAAGAGTGACCTTGTACTGGCCAGCATCTGCATGCACACTGCTGGGAACCTCCAGGTGACAGGCTGTGTATTCAGTCCGGAAGCTCACCCTGTCATCAGCCTTCATTTCATTGCCGTCTTTGTGCCAGGTAACTTTAGGTGATGGCACAGCTCTGAATTTAATGGGGATATGCATTGGCTCACCCTCCACAACTGTCATGTCCTGACTTGCAAACTCCATTGTTGGGTTGCCTGTAAGACACAAAAAACATCCTTTTTTACTGTACTTTAATAATTAATTAGGATTTAACTAACCGAAATTGAAATGGCAGTCAGTAAATAATAATAAAAGTAACTTCAAGAATGATGAAAATACACTTACAGTCAGAATCTTTGGCGTAGACCTTATCAGAAATGTCAGAGGGCTCACTGACACCAACAGAGTTCACAGCGCGGACTCTCATGATGTATGCCTTGTCAGGAACAACGCCCTCCTCTGGTCCTGCTGTGAACTTCAGCTCCTTGACCTGGCGGGAGTTCACTCTCATCCATTTTTCAGTTCCAGCTTCACAAAGCTCAATGTGATAGCCAGTAACTGGGCATCCTCCATGCCTCTCTGGAGGCTTCCAGGCAATAGAGATGTGGTCTCTTGCGGCTTCAGTAATCTGGAGCTCCTGAGGGGGGGATGGTGGGCCTGAGGAACAAAAATAATGAATTCATAAATACATTATCTTAATGGTTAATTAAAAAAAAACATTGTTCCTTTAACATCATACATAACACTATATTATTGTCATAATTATGTTAAATATGAACACAAACTATAACATACCTGTTGGGTCCTCAATGGTCAGGATTTCAGTTGGCTCACTTGGGTGGCCGACACCAGCATCGTTCTCAGCACAAACTTGGAATTGGACTTCAGTTCCCTCAATTACATCAGTAACTCTGTACTTGCAGTCAGGGCCAGATGTCTTTCCTGCTTTCATCCAGCGTGTGCCAAGTTTCTCTTTCTTCTCAATCTGATATCTAGAATGGAAAGTGAAAGGCAATTATACACTGAGCAGACAATAAATAAGTACCTACATGACAGCTAAATAGCTGTCATCAAAAAAACTTAAAGATGTTCTCATAATTACCTGGTTATTGGTCTTCCACCATCATTCTTGGGGGCTTCCCATACCAAGTCGACATAACGCTTGGACAAGTCAGCAACAGCCAAAGCATATGGGGGTCCAGGAGTAGCTATAAAAGAAGCATAAAGTGTTAGACTAAAAAAAGCAACTTAACATGAAAACATTTTAAGACATCACATATATGACAGCGTCCTTCAAATTAATAATACACAATACTGTAATTTGTGATGTACTGTACAGTAGTATAACAAGGACACTGGTATGAATTTCTAATAACATAAAGTTTTAATATAAAATCTTACTGAAGGTATCCTTGGCGAGAACTGAGTCAGTGAGTTCACAGTATTCACTGGGTCCTACTGCATTCTCAGCTGCCACACGGAACACATAGAGGGAGCCATCATTCAGAGGGGTGACTGTGTACTTGCACTCCTTGACAGTGGTGTCCACTGCTTGCCACCCTTTGCGCCTGACATCTCTCTTCTCCACAATGTAGTTGGTGATGGGTGAACCACCATCCCTCTCTGGCGGTGTCCATTTCAGCTCAGCACTGTTTCTGGTCACGTTACCAACCAGAAGCCATCTTGGAGGTGAAGGAGGATCTACACAATACAAAATAACAGTTAGAACATGTAAACTTGAAAATTATTTAAGGTTCATTATTTGTCAGGAAAATACAACATTGCATAATAGAAGTTTGATGAGAAGAAATAAATACTACACTACACTGTACTATAATAAAACATACTCTACTATATAAAAAATACTGTACTATCAATAATAATGGTTTATTCACTGAATAATGGTTTACTCACTAAGTCTCTCCTTGCACAGCACAGGATCACTGGGTTCACTGGGTTCGCTCTCTCCTGCAGCGTTGACAGCTCTGATGCGGAAGGAGTACTCCTGCTTCTCCATCAGACCCTTCAGGAAATGCTCCAGGATGTTAATGCCATCAGCAACACGCACCCATTCATCAGTTCCGCTCTTGAGGAGCTCAATGATGTAAGACTCAATCTTGGCTCCGCCATCATGCTCGGGTTTGGTCCACTGAAGGAAGGCAGATGTCTTGGCAACATCTTTAACAGTAGGCTTGCCTGGAGGCCAAGGAGGATCTGAAGAACAATGACAATAACAAAACATATGTGGTCATGGATATGGATATGGTTATCTGCAGACCGTTTCGAAAGAGAGTTTGATTATTAGCCGAATAGCTATTCGTACAGTTTCCATTTTAACAGTCCATAGGGCTGAAGGTAGTTTAGGAAATGAAATTCAGGCATTGCTTTTGTTTTTGAAAAGGTCTATTTCAGGACATAGACAGGGACCCCAACTCCAGTAATTCAGTTGTTATCAGTGTAGTATTATACTGTACAGTCACTAGAACATGCAAAAGTGGGTGGCATCTCTGAATATATGTAATTCTGTGCATATTTGAAAAGACATATTACCAATTGGATCCTTAATGAGGATCTGGTCTGTCTCCTTGCTTGGTTTGCCAGGTCCAGCAAGATTTTCAGCCAAGACACGGAACTTGTACTTCTTCCTTGTAGGCAGGCCTTTCACTCTGTTTTAGGTGTAAACAATTTTTGTCACCCACACAAAATACTACACAAGCTAGATCTAGAAAATATATCCATTAGGACAACTACTAGTGAAGAGAGATTTAACAACTTTACCTGAATGTGGTATCTTTAATGGGAATCTTGTTGCATCTGATCCATTTGTCGGCATCTGGCTCAAACCTCTCAACCCAGTATCCGGTGATCGGACTGCCACCATCCTCATCAGGCTCATACCATGTCAGAGTCACAGCATCCCTTGCAATATCAGAAGGCTCAAGCTTGTAGGGAGGACCAGGGGGATCTTGAAAATATTAAGATGCATCAGATTAGGATATTTTACATCATAGTTAAAGCTAAAGGTTTACAGTACTGGCATTTAGAAGATATTCTTGTTCAAAGCAAGCTTATGCAGCAGTGGGTCAAATGTAAAAAAAAGAGTATTTTTTCATGATACATACCAAAGGAGTATCTGGCAGTAATTGGCACATGCTCTGCTGCTGGGCCAATGCCAAACTGATTCTCAGCAAAGACTCTGAAGATGTAATCCTTGAAAGCAACCAGGCTGGTTGCCTTGTATGTGGTCTGTTTAACAGTGGAAGAGAGCTTGTGCCAGATTTCACTGTCTGCGGCCCTCCTCTCTACAATGTAATTGGTCACTTTAGAGCCACCATCATCACGAGGGGGATTCCAGGCCAGGAAGCAAGAATGGTTTGTGATCTCAGAAATATCAAAAGCAGCAGGTGGCCCAGGCTTGTCTGAATGGAAAAATAAAATTGAATGCATTTTAACCACTACCACACTACACGTTGATGTTTAATTTTACTGAGACATCTAAACATTTTTATTGGGTGTAAAAATCAAACAGTCCCAAACCTAAAATATTAACATCAACGGTTTCAGTTGCACGGCCACTGCTGTTGACAGCTTCAATGATGTAAGTAGCTGTGTCTTCCCTTTTGGTTTTGGCAATAGACACGACTGAGTGGCCTGGTTTGGTATCAATGCTGACTCTGTCATCAGGCTTCAACACCAGATCAGCTTTGGTCCATTTGACCTTTGGCTCTGGTTTGCCAGTAACATCGGCGGGCAGGTCAATCTTTGTTCCAGCCTTGGCAGTCAGCCCAGCAAGAAGTTTAGCATCCAGGATAATGACTGGTGGCTCTGCAGAATAAAAGGTAAAATACATTTCAAGATGTGAAACTCAACATTAAATAAAGTCCAGTTGATGTATGAATCTAATGATGTATGGGTACCTTTAGGATCTACTGCCAAGATTTCATCAGTAGGCCTGCAAGGTTTGCCAGAGCCCAGTTTGTTCACGGCTCTCACACGGTAAGCATACCACTGGCCCTCAAGCAGTCCAGTCACTTTAAACCTGAGGGTAATTTCAAACATCATCATAATCATGGCAAAGCAACTTCTAGAAAGATCAAAACGTATTCTCTATCTTTCCTTTCTCCCTCTTTAATATTCACTTTAGGCATTCTACTTACTTCAGTTCAGGAATGGTTTCACTGCAAGGCTCCCACTTGTCTGTGCCACGCTGGCATTTATCAACCATGTAGCCTTTAATACCAGATCCACCATCATACTTTGGTGGCTCCCAGGTTAGGAAGATGCTTGAAGCAGACTTGTCCCTCCACTTCAGGTTCTCAGGAGGATCAGGAACAGCTAAGATTCAAACAGGCCTTTAGCATCCTAATTCATTATCTGTACTTGAACTGATACAAGTCTAGGAAAGACTTAATAATTGTCATTACTCCTACTACTGCTTATTGCTGCTAACCACTTACTTGCTGGTGAGGATACATTGATTGGGTCATCAATGTAAGCAGGTTCTCCAGGACCACACTTGTTGCAGGCAGTAACCCTAAAGAAGTACTCTTTCCCCTCAACGACATCAGTTACAGTGTATTCTTGATCTTGGATTCCACTGATGACCTGATTGATAAAAATATGGACAATATTAAAGATTATTTAAAAAAATGCTTTGTGGAAGTAGAGAAGGGCACTGAATGTCCCTCTTTCTTAAAAAAGATTTTTGTGTTATATTTGTAATACCTTGACCCAGGTCTTTCTGGAAGCGTCACGTTTCTCAACTTGGTAGCCAGTCAGTGGACTTCCACCATCATGGTCTGGGGCCTCCCACATAAGGTGCACATGTCTCCTGGTGACCTCTGCCACCTTAAAGTCTTTTGGTGCACTTGGAGATGCTACAGAAGGAAACACCAGGCAGGTAATGTTATTTTCTTTTCTAATTATTGTACTGTATGTTTTAGACCATATATATTAATCTAAATATGTAGGTGTGACCTTACCAATGACATTAACATCAATCTCTCCTGAGACAGAAGAGACATCATTCTCCAGAGTAAGAGAATATGTTCCTTTGTCTGGACGAATGCTTGGTTTGATTAACAGCTCAGTGAAGGTACTCTTGGTGACCATAGACACACGCTCATCTTGAGTGAGCTGCTTTTCGCCGAAAGTCCATGTGGCTTTAGGCACAGGGTATCCACTGATGGGCACACGGATTTTCAGAGGGAAGGGAACAATAACCTCCAGGCCATCCTTGAAGGCACTCAGGTCCAGTGTTGGAGCAACTAAACAAATAGACAGATTGTGTTATAACAACACATAAAGAAGATGTCACGTGTCATTGACATCATGTGTACAGATTTGGTCTTTTTTTTTTTTTGTATGTTTGTTTGTATACATACAGTGTGGGTCATCTGCCAGAATTGGTCCAATTACATTGGATGGATCAGATACACCAGCAGCATTCTCAGCAAATACTCTGTAGTTGTACAGTTTTCCATGCTTCAGACCAGACATCTGAAGAGACCAAGAAAAAAAAATTAGGTCTGTGGCATGGACATGTCACATAATGAGGTAAAATATACAAAACATTTTATTAACAAATTAGTGTAATTATTGTAATTGCCATTTTTATTATCATTAGTAGTAGTAGTAGTTGTAGAAATAGTAGTAGTAGTAGTAGTAAATTATAACTGTTCATTATAATAAAACAAAAACTGTAAAATAACCTTGTAGACAAGGTCTGGGCAAAGTCTAGCATTGCATCTCAGCCATTTGTCAGTGCCATCCTCGCTTCTCTCAATGATGTAGCCTGTGATCATGCTGCCACCATTACGCAAGGGAGTCTCCCATGTGAGCTGAACAGCCTCCTTGGTCTGATCAGCATGGCTCAGGTTGAGGGGTGGGCTTGGTCTCTCTGTAAAGAACAGAAATTCACATGAAAATCAATTTAAAGGCCTGACACTATATGAGGGATATAGGAAATGTATGACTAAAAAATATCATTAAGAACTCGACAAACCAATAGGATCCATGATCTTGACTGGGTGTGTTGCAGCACTTGGCTTGCCGGTTCCAGCTTTGTTCTCGGCTCTGATGCGGAAGATGTACTCTTTGTTCTCAATCACGTCATTGATGACTGCGGTGCGATCTTGAGGCTTGGTCACCATGACAGCAGACCATGACACAGAGGTGCGGTCACGGAGCTCAATGATGTAAGCAGTGATCTCAGAGCCTCCATCAGATACCGGAGGTTCCCATGTGAGGGTGGCGCTGAACTTGGTGACATTGCCCACCTGTACATTCTGTGGTGGATCAGGAACATCTAGAGGTACAGACAAATAGATTGTTAATCTCAAACTAGTTCAACTTTTGTCAATAATAACAAATGTAAATGACACATGGAGAGTGAATGAGGTATTTACCAAATTTGTTCTTGGCTTGAACTGGCTTGTCAGTCTCCACAGTTGGTCCACTTCCCAGCCTGTTACGAGCACACACACGGAAGAAGTACTTGGAGTCTTTCTGCAGGCCTGTCACAGTGTACTCTGTGGTGTCGGCCCGATCTGTGGCCAGAGTCCAAGTCTTGCGCTTGACATCGCGTCTCTCTACAACGTAGCCAATGATCTTGCTGCCACCGTCATTCTCTGGCTCTTCCCAAACAAGGCTGACCTCGCCATCAGCGGTATCAGCCACGTTTAAGTTCTTAACAGGTCCAGGGATATCTAAAGGAAATTCCATTGTATGAGGCTTTATGCAACCACAGAAGCTACTAGCTCATTAAACATAACACAATTAAATGACAGTTTGAACCATATTAGCATACCAATGACTGTCAGGTTGATGAAGGCCTCTCCTTGTCCATGCTTGTTCTTGATGGTCACTTTATATCTGCCCTGATCAGACTTCTTTGGATCCTTCAGTCTGTACTCTGTCTTGTCAGCAGATGTGTGGCTATTGTCTTTTGGTAAACTGGTGCTCTCATAGAACCACTCTGTCTCAGCCTTAGGGTAAGCACTGAAGGGAACTCCCATGACAAATGGCTTTCCAGCGTCTGTCACAAGGTCCTGATCCAAAGTCTTGATCTTTGGCACAGCTATGGGCCAGGCAAATAAAATAATTACATCAATATGTTTTAATGACAATTATTGTGCATGTGTATATCAAAGAGCTCTCAGCTGTTGTGACTTACCAGCCAGCTCCAGCTTGGCCCTGGCATCCTTGTCCTTTGCAATGACTCTGTATTCTCCCTGGTCGCGAGGTCTAATCTCACAGACTTGAAGTCTGTGAATTTTGCCTTCACTCACCATCTGGTATTTGTCACCCTGGACAATAGTCATGTTATTCCTCAACCATTTGACCTCCACTCTGTCTTTGTTCAGCTCAACTTCATAGATGACATCAGAGCCAGGGGGTTCAAACACATCTTGAGGAGGTCTGATAATCTCAACAGGGATCTCTGTATAGGTAAATTTATGAGGAATGGTTATGGTTTAAACATATATAGTGATTCCTATACATATCCAAAATAATACCAGTTTCCAAACAATACCTTCAACAAAGAGTCTAGCCCTGGATTTTCTGTCCTCCACACCACATGCATATTCACATTCATCGTCTGGTCTGCATTCTTTGATGTGAAGTCTGCAAGTCTTGCCTTCTTTCTCCATTCGATATCTTGAAAACACATAATAATGCACATTAGCATTTACATGACATCAAGCACAACATGCTGCAAGTGGAAAGAAAGAAAGAAATGCTTACCTCGGCCCTTCTCTGATTTCACGTCCATTTCTGTACCATTTTACCTCAGCCTTTTCCTTGGTCAGTTCACAAGTAAACTCAGCGTCTTCAAACTCTATGATAGTTTGGTCTTTAAGCTGCACGTTAAAGTCAGTAGGTGCCTCACTGATGATCAGTTCAGCAGAGCACTTGTCGGCTCCAGCAATGACTGTGTACTCTCCCTCATCTTTGAGGGTACATTCTTTGATTGTCACTGTGTGTTTGTCTTTGTCCTTTCTGTACACGATACGCTTGTTGAAGGTGATCTCCTCACCACCCTTCATCCACTTCAGTGTCACGTTTGGTCTGTTCACCTTGCATGTGAAGGTGACTGTCCGCTTCTCTTGTGTTTCACAGTCCTCAATAGGTACAATGATTCTAAGGTCCTCCTCTGTGGAAAGATAGTAACAAGAGTCAAAGCCTGCCATATGCACTTCCTGGAAGAGTACATTAAAAAAAAGTGTTTCTATGATCTGTCATTACCTTGTACTGTGAGCTGGGCAGAACACTTTGCCTGTTCCCCACGATTATTTGTCAACAAAATGGTGTAATTGCCTTCATCTGACTTTTGGGCGTCTTTGATTCTCAGTGAGAATACGTTATCTTTCTGGGTCATGATGAACTTGCTGCTTTCAAACATCGTCTCATCATTTTTAAGCCATTTTGCTTTGGCCTCTTCAGTATTTACCTCGCAGTTAAGAACAGTCTCCTGTCCTTCTCCTGCTTTGGTGTCTTTGATTGGCGTAATTATCTTAAGTTTTTCTGCAGGAAAATTAGATTAGAAGTTTGTTTTTTTTATGCACTGTACATTTAAAGCCCTTCAACTGAATGTGCAGAGTATGTATTCTTATACAGTATTTTCCTACGACCATATCCCTAATATACTGTAGCATGAACTACTTACCGATAACTGTCAGCTCAGCTGTTGCTCTGACGTTGCCGATGATTGCAATGTAACCACCTTCATCATGTCTTTCACAGTTCTTCACTTTAAGAACTCGTTTCTTGCCATCAGACACAATTTCATATTTGTCGTCAGATGTAAGCTCCTTGTCACCTTTCAGCCATTTGACCTCATAGGTCTCTTTGGAGACTGAACACACAAACTCAGCTTTGTTTCCTTCAATAACTTCCTGGTTCTGAGGCCTGGCAATAAACTCAGCAGCCAGCTCTGAAAAGAACAATCATAAGAAATTTTGTAATGACATATATACATATATAACATATGTATATAATACAGCTCTCAAAAAAGAGTGCTAAACAGGACAAGAAAGTCATGTTTCACATGATTAAAAATACCATCATAAAGTATTTGCTCCTGATTACAGATGACCCCCTCCCTCCAAAATAAATTCAAGGAGCCAACTTTATTTGTGTTTAGACCGGGTCCTAATCTCCGCACGGCAAGACCAAAGCAGACCCTTTTGGTACCACTTACAGATGGAAACTATCCATGTGGTAATAGTGCCCAATATAACAATACGCATAAGATAGGGGATTTTAAACATCCTAAGACAGGTTTAAGCTTCTCTGTAAAGGGTTTTATCACAAATAATACCAAGAATGGTGTTTGTATATTGAAGTGCCCTTGTGACAAGGTGTATGTGGGAAAAACCACACGCTGTTTAAAACAAAGGAATCAGTGAACATAAAAGCTCGATCAGACAAGCTGATCCTAACTATCCTGTAGTCTGTCACTTCACTGAATATGCTCAAACTGTCTCCTCTCTTCGCTTTCAAGGTACTGAACATGTCAAGTTGTCCAGGGGTGGCGATAAGAGATTGTGCTAAAGGGAATTGGCTTAAATGTTGATTTTTGACTTGAGTGCGATATTGTACTGTAATACTGTGTATGGATATTTCTTAGAAAGATTGATTGAAAAAATTGCATGATGTTTGTGCTCTTCTCCTGCTCCTGGTTGGATGAAACTGTTCATTTTTATTATTTTTTAATGCTTTTTATTGTAATTGCACACTGGGGGATGGCATCAGATCAGG
>JAVQKI010297477.1:0-11144 GCA_036025975.1 Nematalosa erebi
TGCCGGGAAACAGGACAATCATGCGCATCAATGTTATGCCAATCAGATTAGCCATGTATCATACATCCAGCAGAGGAAAACAAATGTTTTCTTTATCATCAGAGTGCACTGGTTGGTTGGTTGGTTGGTTGGTCGGCCGACACCCCCCCCCCCCACCTAAAAAAAAAAACAATTCGGATCTGCACGATTCACACAAGTCACCCATAATGACGTGAAAAAAGCGGGAGGCGCCGAAAAGCGAGCTGTTTGCATCCCTGACAGATGAAATTAGTAATACACCCTCAAGCCTCGACTGTGCAAATAAGTCCAGGCTGATCTGAGACAGCCAAGCAGGAAGCATTTTGATGAATGAATGGATAATTTCACTGGTTTTAGAGGAAAGTAGCCAATTGGAAAGATTATTTTGTTCGAATTTAGGGTAAACCACCAGCAGTTCCTTTTTTAGATAACAGTGCTGAAATTCTAGGTCATAGCACTCTGCACCATTACAAACCAGTCCTTCATAGCTAAATGTGACCAAGGCTGCTGCAGTTACATATTCATCACTAGTTGTGTCAAGCGGCCCATCATCAATATGAACTGGTGAAATGGTGTCACCTGCTTCTGAAAGCTGGGTTTTAGGCTGTTAGTGACTGTTGGCTGAATGTTGTTCACATGAGACTGAGTTGTCCTTCAGGTCTGGTCTGGGGATAAGAGCCATCTACAGTCAAGCCCTCATATCCATCATGCTGCACACTGCAACTAGGCCACCAGAATGACTCATAAGGCCTTCCAACCCCAGACAGACCCAGGCAAGAGACAGTCTACACAACCCAAAGGAGGATGCACTTGCCCTCTCTCACAAAACAAGTATCTCATTGTGAGGAGTCATACGTGAAAGCAAGCTTTCAGAGAGGATCACAAGCAGCATCGCCTGGACAGGCTGCTGTTCAGTTTGCAAGCTCATCAGGCCACTGGAACCAATTTGTAAAATCTTTCTGTGGAAACGCTGCACCAAATGCAGGATCAACCATCCACTCAAGACTGACCCATCGCAGGGGTTGACCAGATGGGCAGCCGTGAGGAGCACATACCAAAGAGCGATGAGCGCCTTTGAAACGTTTAATTTATGGTGGTGGTGACTTGTGCTTTGGCTGCATTACAGACACTGTGCCTGAGGTCAATAAAGGTCACTTAACCTCATGCTGGCCTGCTGCGGCCACTCTGACAACCATCCTCCATGACTCACTGGTCTGATACCACACCAAGGAACCATGGTTTGAGCAGCAGCATTTCCCCACATTTGGCTGCATTTTTCACTGATGATGCATCTCTTCTTAGCTTTGGTTCCACTGGATGGACCAACGTTCCACTGGATGTCCCAAATGGATGCACTAATGTCTTGATAGTCCTGTGTCCTTTGTGGATGAAATCGTTTGTCATTTCCTTGTAACCTTATCCTTTTTTGGTAGTAAATCAAACAAGTTCTGCGTAGGTGTTTTTAGAATGCAAATCTGTGGGTTCTTGTGTACTGAGAATGGCACGATTTCATGGAAGAACCGGTAACAGGGAACTACCAGCGTTGACACGCTTGGAAGAATGCTACTGGCAGCAAAAACAAAACCAGAGGCATGCCCTCTGCGGGGTGTGTGGTTTGAGCTGACAGAGGGTTTGTCCCTGGGCAGGCAGTACTGCACATCAGCAGCTTCTCCACAGGCTCCTCCCTACAGCCACTTGACCTCAGCGCTGCCATCTTGTCTTAGCCTTTGCCATGGGAACAATGGCAGCTCCACCGCACTATGCACTATGGCATGTGTTGAATCAGCTGGTTGAACGGGTTGAATGGAGTCTCAGTTGGCAACCACATCATGAAACTGGCATGAACAGGCAGAACAAACTCTGCCCCAACCCAGAAAAAACAAATTGTGGTATTGCATGCACCTTTGACCTTGGATGTGCTTTCAATAAGCAACAGACACAGTCTATGATGCAAAACGTTTGTTATTAACGTACTGGTATTCAAGACGTTCACTTTCTGAACAGTGAGCCAATTTAGATGACTAGATGATTAGATGATTTAGAAAGATGACATTTTTGAATTGAAAAAGATCAAATCCTGTATGCATATTTTTCAGACTTCACTTCATGGCTGCTGAGGGATCCTCCAGAGGTGTGTGCACCATCCGCAGCTGTGCTGCTGGCAGGGTGACCTTTCCCTGTCACCGTGTCACCTCTGTGTAGCGCTGGTTCCCTGCCAGTACTGGCTGGCTGCTAAGGGGGGGTTTCCACCGGGCGAGGCGAGCAGCCGCTATTTTAGGCCCCGCTCAAGTGGGAGGCTCAGCCCCCCCAAGCGTACCTTGCTGCTCTTACTGCTGAACCTGTGGAAAAAATCTGCCCCCGTCAGCTGGCGGCGCGATTGATGGGGTCAGATGCGGAAGCAGGTTAGCGACAAGAGGGAGATCTGTTCTTTGCTCGTTCGTTTGTTAGCTCGTTCATCATCGGTCCATCTTGGGGCCGTCTCCTGGTGAACCTCTTCTCCTGTTTCTCGAGGTATCCCGAGGCGAGTCACATGCTCTTTGTGCTTCCAGTGCTGAGGGGAACGGCTGCTGGGGCCGTCACCTCTGTGACAGGCTGGGGCTCTGGGCAGAGTGGGGGGATGGACCTGCAGCACTGGCAGAGGCCACAGCTGGTCTCAGACCTGCTTTGTGATGCTCCAGAGGCATCAGGAGGAGTCTGGCCTCTTAGCACAACCTGCTTCATCATGCTGAGGCTTAATCAATGCTAGTCGTTGAGAAATGGGAATGAAAGGCTAAAAAAGCTTGCCTAAGACAAAATCCCAGACTTCACCCAAACTTCCTTGTGTCTGAGAGCCTGCAGCGTTTGGGCTTTTTCTCTGTATGCTGTGTTTGCAGACTGAATAGTGTACTCTAATAGAATGGACTGGTATCCAGACCAAACATTACTTATCCTACTGCTTCTCTGATAGAACCACAGGTACAAATAGCCATCCCACCTAGCCCATCTGATACCATCTGTACCACTTACCACGTGTAGATTTGGATTTTTTTATTATTTTTTTTATTGTGGTTACTACATGCTACATGCATTGTTACAATGACTTGCAAACACTTGGAGAAGCCTCACAGGCAGAGACTCCTACTGCGTGCTCTCTTGGTCATACAACTTAAAACCATCCAATAATGAAGAAAACCCTGCTAAAACATTCAGGTTAGAACTTTGAAGATCTTAAAGGCCTTTGGTGCCACAACCTTGGAGCAAAACTGACCCTGTGGTTCATCAGCCATCTGATCTGAAAACACCCACGTGCTTACAAAGAAAGACACAGCAAGCTGTTGAACACAACACAGCTGCCAGGGCATCAGACTTACCGGTGGTGATGGTGCCGCATCTGCTCAGTGACAAAAATCGACAAGAAAACAAGAATCAATCTAACAGAAGCGACCTGTAGCAAAAAAGTGGGCTACCCTCTATCGATTAGGAGCCTCACTCAGGACAGGACTGTGTGTGCATGAAATAACAGCCCTGCTAATTCCTTGAGCTCTCTGGCTCCATCTTTAATCCGATAAAAGGCTGTCAGACTGGCTGCCATTCAGATGATTCATATCAATATCTATTAATGTCCCCGGCTTCCTCGCGGCCGGCTCCCAACACTGACAAATGCAGGGCTGTTGCTGGCTCACGATTAAGGATCCCGCTAAGCTCACTGTAGAAATACATTTGCCATTCCCACTGAGTGGCATGCAGAATATGTGCTCTCTGCTCGGAAATTGGAGTGGCTTTCATAGTCTTTCACTTGCAATGAGCTCCTGTGCTGCTCTTGGGTGTGTGCAAGAGAGGGAAATAAGGAAGAAGAGGAAGAGAGAGAGAGAGAGAGAGAGAGAGAGGGAGAGTGCATGTGACCTACATCTTAGCATTTTGCCAGGTCATAAACATGTGCCCAAATAGCCATGCCTCATTAGCACAGTGTCATATGCATGGAGACACACTGTCTTCCTTGAACACACACTTCCATGTCCACCCGGACATGTAAACCTGTGGAGGCATCATCCACACAGATCTCCATCTCCAGCAGTGCTGGGGTGGAGCAGTTCACTAAGGCTTTGGATGTAGTAGTCTAGAGATGACTACAGGTGGATAAGGGTGTTCACTGGGGCTGTGTATGTACTGGGCTAGAGCAGCCTAGAACCACAGCAGATAGCCATCAGTACAAAACCCACACTGCTGATTTTGGTGTATCTTTGGATCACAATTAATGTATCAACATTTCTATTGCAAAAAAATCTTTCTCTCGCTCTCTCTCACAAACACACACAAGCACGCACGCATGCACCCTCTCCTTGAACTCACTTTTTTCTTCAGAGCCTCCAAGGACTCAAACTCCAGACGGGCAAGCTTGATCTGGATCTGCTTGGGGACGTCTGGGATCACGAAGGCCAGGATGAACTTGAACGCCAGGAGAATATGCTGCAGTGAGAAGAAACAGAGCCACTCATTACATGTCCCTGTCCTTGGACTGAGCCCCTTTACACACACACACACACACACACACACACACACACACACGCACGCACTCCAGCTGAACTCAGGGGAAGCCGCTCATTCTGAGATGGTGTACTGCCATTGCGGCTTTGATGAATGGGACATAACTCTAGGGTTAGCATTACTCTCACACACACAGACACACACACACACACACTGACACGCACACACACACACACACACACTTGGCACCATCCAGTCTTCAGTTTCCCACAAAGAGAAACAATGTCCCATCCTTTTTCAAACAGTTGTGACGACTAACCTCCCACAAACCTGAGCAGCGCAAACATTGTCAAGTAGAGGTGTTCCAGACAGCACCGAGAGCAAAGCCACGCCATGGGGAGTGTGAGGATGTGAGACAAGAAAGACTAACACGGGGAGAGTGTGAGATGAGACATAGACCTGCCACACTGGCTTCAGTTTTAGCTCATTCTTATTTAGCGTTCCTTGGTGTCTCTTTATCTCTCACTCGACCTCTTTTCGCCTGGTTAAGCGTTCTGTATTCCAACAGAGGCACCACAGTTGTGTGTTTGAATTCTGACCTGCGTTCTGTCTCCATATTTGGCATGAGACTGTGGCAGCAGCACACAGGTGGCTTTGAGGGAGAACAAACAGTGCTGATTCTCCCTCTCCCGGAGCTGCTGCTAGACGCGCTGCGACACACGGCCCCGCCGTCTCGGCCCTCGAGGCAGCCCGAGCGCACACGCGTTTGGGCTTGGCCCCGTTCCCGCTGCTTGTCTACAGGCCCCAATCGCCTCGCGCGATGTGATCATATCTCTCCTTAATCCTTTGATCAATATCCGCGAGGGAGCGTTGACGCCAGGCCCAGTCAGACACAGCGAGCGTGCGCCAGGGTGCGGCGTGGACGCGCGCACAGCGCCTTTTAACGCCTCATCAGGTAGGACGCGAAGCGGCCGCGTTTAGCTGTGTCACCTGAGAGAGGTGAGCGCTGGCACGGCACCAGGCTCTGTTCCACTGGCTGGCGGCTCTGACAGCAGGCCCGGCGATGGGACGCTGCCAGCAGAGACGGCGGGGCCCCGCGGGCCTAATGGAGGAGAAAAAGAGCCGGGGAGAACACGCAGGATGGACCTTTCTCCAGCTCCACGCTCTGGCACCTGGCATGGGGTCAGGCCCGCGCCTGCTGTCCTACTGGCCCAAGGAACAGGAGCAGGGGTAGGACGTGGGGCATGGGGAACTTCCTCAGTGGTGGAGCACAGAGTGCCACAGACACACTGACAATCTGATATTGACAACAGGCTTGTATCGGGGTTATACTTTCAGTGAAATATCATACAGGCCTAGTCCACAATCAAACACATCAAATGTATTCTCACAGCATAAAGGCTGATGACATCAGCTAAAGCAACAGACTGGCATTTTTTTTTTTTTTTTAATTATATATGTCGTTATTATGTATTTATGTACTATTATGTATAGTAGGGCTATCAATCGATCACAATTTTTTATTGCGATTAATCTCATAAAAATAAGTTAATTGCGATTAATCGTAAATAGAGGGAAAAAAACACTTCTTTAAAAATCTTTTTAAACTGTATACTCATACATTTCCATGGAAAATTTTACCTCTGAATGTCACAGCAGACTTTATGTCGCATGCAGTTTAACTTCTTAAATAAATGCCTGCATGTTCATGTCAATTATAATGAGGATCATCATCTCTATTATATGGACAGTTTTACAGGGCTGTTATTGTACTGCAGGATTAATTTTGCCCAATCATGTGCTGTCCACAGGGTATTGTCAGGCTTTGTAAGTTGCTATGATATTCTCCTTTCCCCCAAGTCCCTTGAAATCTGTACAAATTTCCCCTTTTACCACCTCCAAAGCATCATGACATTGTTAAGCCATGCCTGATTGACGACATTCAGAACACTTCTTGCGTCTCTTCATTCGTTCTGTGCCTCACAAATGAGATTTGCCTGTCTATATCTAATTCCTGCAAAAGGTGACTTTTTAAATTGGAACAAAGTTTGAAGAGCACATTCATCATTTTCAGATAAAATCATTAATTAATTCTCAACAAGGACTTCATGTCTTGCTCCTTTGTGATATTTCCTATACACATTAATTTCATAAGTGTTTCCTTGGAAAACAAGGAAATATCTAAGCGATCTCTCTCTCTCTCTCTCTCTCTCTCTCTCTCTATCAAAGTTGAGCTGGGGACTCAGTACTGAATATTAGCTTAATGTGCTCCTACTCTAGCCTGATGCATCAACCTCTTTCACA
Source organism: Nematalosa erebi (assembly GCA_036025975.1). NCBI lineage: Eukaryota > Metazoa > Chordata > Actinopteri > Clupeiformes > Clupeidae > Nematalosa > Nematalosa erebi. The sequence goes on from JAVQKI010297477.1 coordinate 6,787, forward strand.
TCGTGCAAAGCGTCTGAACCCTAGCCATAGGCATTCTGCTTTTAGCAATCACTACTGTTTGGTCGTGATGTATGTTACGCGCTGGAACGCACCGCTTGAATTCAACGTTACCACCATCAGCCCTCCCTCTGTCCGCTGATTGGCCCGGCCCAGCTCAGAGCCGGAGTGAACCTGAGCGCATGCCTTGCTCCCTGACACAGCTGCTGGAGGTAAATGACATTGAGTGGAAGCACTAGACAGCACTAGCTAGCTTGGCTACTCCTATTCTCCATAGGAATCCTAAAGGCACCATTACAGCTAGATGATTCCTACATGAACACAAATGAGGACATGTTTGACAGGTCAAATTCACTCCTCCAAATTTCAGTGAATTCAGACAGCCCATATCCTGCTCATGCATGTACTGTGCTGATTGTGAGTAGAAAACAGCTGTTGGAACACACCACCACCACTGGGTTGAGTGGATTCCAGAGAATAAGCTCCCATATTGATTGAGGCGAGACAGGAGAGAGCTGCTACCACCCCACCCCGCCCCCCACCCCCTCACTGAGCACTGAGCCCACTTAGCAGTGGCCGTGCCCCTCATCATTAAGAGGAATCACTGCAATGCTTCACCTTCACTCCTCACTCTCCTCTCCCGTGGACACACACACACACACACACACACACACACACACACACACACACACACAGACGGAATGCCTAATCTCAGTCCCTCCCTCCCTCCCTCCATACCAATGGGCTCATCAGCACAGGACGCCACGTCTGGGCAGGTCCGTGTCACGCGCAGAGGGGCTGGGCTGGGTGAGCACGCTGGCTCTCTCTCCTGCTGGCAGAGGGACAGCTCTGATTTGAGCTGTAATTGAGTGCTATTGTTGGGAGCCATGAGTGTGTTATTGTGTCTGTCTGGTGTCCATGCCCGCCGATGCGCCGCTACTGTGACTCAGCTCGGCCGCTCTGAATAAGGGCTGCATTTATAGGTCATGTGCTTCTCCTTTTGTCTCCATGCCCATGTGCTTGTGTGTGTGTGTGTGTGTGTGTGTGTGTGTGTGTGTGTGTGTACAAACTATGAGTTTATCTCCAAAGCAACCCTGTTATTTCATTAGACTGAGGCAGCACATCAGCCGAGCAGACAGCAGCAGACGACAGCAGCAGTGCAGCAGTGCTGGTAGAGACGCTCCCTGACTGAGCAGTGCATAGACCTGAACCATGTACTGTGACAGTCATAGATACTGATATGAGAAGGTTTACAACCACGTGAGCAGCTGCATTACTGTTTATAACCTTCATTAGATCAACCCCCTCTGATAATACCTGCTTAATCAAATAGGCTTATCCAACCTCATAAACAGACTATAGTCACCTAGAATGGTCTTTGATAAGAACAGCAGAGCTAAAAGCTGCCAACCATAGCTCAACATGTATGGGGACTCTTTCAGGATGGCTGGAAAACCATTCCCAGGGCCTTGTTTTTAGTTTCTGAAAGAAAGAAGTTGCCTGCTTTGAAAAGACTAACATATAACATTTAGCTTTCTGTACATGTTTGTTTATTACTTGTGTTTTATAATTTTGAGTTTTGTTCTATGATCTAAAATAGTTTGAAAAAAAGAGCCATCACTCAGTCACACAGTGTTTTCAATCTGCGTATAGTAGTGTATATTATCCATAAATAGGTGCTTTAATGTGGCTTAGAAAATCTTCAGATTTGATATACTGCTGAACTTGACAACTGAAGCCACATAGAGAGAAGAGACACTGTACTTATCTGTGTGGGTATCTGTCCATTTTTCTCTTCACATGACTACCGTGTCTATTTGAGGTGCACTGTGCCATGTCTGTGCCATGGGCCGTGGGCTGTCCTGTCACATGCCACTCAAGCGTGAGCTGCGGAGCTGCCCTGCAGATGTGGGGCTGTGCTTCTCCCCTCAGAACCTCTGGCCCTCCCTGCTCCTCTCAGCCCTGAGTGCTGCTGGATGGCTAAGGAGCCGCTGAGCTGTCCTGTCACCTCTCGCACTTATCATGCAATTGCAGGTCCTCCGCCGTATCAGAGTGATTAATGAAATCCCCTCAGCGGGTCCTTTGGCTCTGGATCAGAACGACAGGACACAACAGCAGAAGCACACCAGGGCCTGGATGGGACCAGCTGGAGGGAGGAGGTCTATGCCTCTCTACACGTAGACTCCACAAGCACAAACATCCATTCAACACACATCTTACAGTAGAGTAAAACACAGACACACACACACACACAGAATTCTAGATTCTCTAGATCTGATCTATTTGGATCTTAAGGGTTAAGACACAGAGGACCTGAGTAACATAGCTAAGATTAAATGAGTCTGATAATTTAGAGCCCTCAATAAGATGACCATGATTTAACAGCAGGTCCTTTTATCTGTAAGGCTAAAATGAGTCCACATCAATCATAAAGGAGGAAGTAGTGCTGGATGCCAGCGTGATTATGTAAGAGCAGCGCTGCTAATCCCCATGAGAGAGGCATGGGAAGCGTGCTAAATGCTCTTCTTCAGGCCCTATAGCGCTGGAGACAGTGCCTCAGAGCGCCTCCATTACGCCTGGTCCCGAGACTTTGCCCGTCTCCGTGGCTACCCTGTTGCCTGGTTACTGCTCTCCGAGGCATGCCGTGGTGTAATTACCTGCGTATCATATGCCCTAAAATAGGCAGCGGTCTGGGCTGCCAGACATCACAGCGCTGACAAGGAGCAGCGAGTGCGTAAAACAGTCCCTGGCAGAGCCCGAGGCACCGCAGAAATGCTCGCTCAGTCAGGGACGCACACAAGGACCTGGACCTGATCACATGGCATGGCATCGCTCTTGGCATGGCACCGCTCACAGGGCCGCTCATCCTTCAGCTCAAGCACAAACTCACCGACCCAACACACATTAGTTTGTTCAAGAAAAATATATTTGAAGCCAAACAGGAGTGAATGCGAGTAATTACCAGTTTGAGTAATCATGTTTGGTACCTGCTGGAGCTTTCTGCATGGACTAATGTGTGTTGAGGGTGAGTGAGTGTGCTGCTTTGAATCAAACGTCTAGAAACCATAGGAGCAAATGTCTTTGAATGACAAATGACATGTTCTCCATTTGAGCCAAATACCACATTCATCTTTTCAACCAAAACAGATACCAACCAATTCCACAGCAGCTTCTCTCTCCCTCCCCACCACACAGCAGCATTCAACTCCATGTTCAGCATTTAGCTCCACCTGAGAATGTCCTCCCAAACCAACTCCACAGCTGCCCTTGGCAGCGGGTGTCCCTTTTGGTGAGCAGAGCCGTGTCTGAGTTGACGTGTGAGGGACTGTCCCCACACATTAGTCAGGCATGGCACAGGAGGGTCAGCGCCCATCGGAGCACTGCCACACCGGTCAGAGAGCCCAGCCGAGCCCAGCCCAGCCCAGCTCAGCCCAGCCGACGAGACAGTCCTGACTCCATCACTCTGGAGTCACGCCACATCCCCCCCCCCACCCCATTCTTAACTGTTTTCTCATGTTCCGTGGCCACAAGAAAATCAATGTGACCCAATTAGCCACCCAGCAATCACTGTATTGTCTTAATTAGGGGAAAAACAGGCAGCGACATGCAGTGCAAAATCATTTCCTCTTGCTTTTTTTTTCTCCTAAGGCAGCATGAATGCAAACAAGCGAAATGTGCCGCTTTATCTGGCCCGAGCACGTCCTCCCCCGTCTTCCGCTTCGCCCCGTCGCGTCTCCCCGCTCATGTCTTGTGAGGTTCCTCAGACGGTTCCCCCCGGGGCCGAGGAGGCACACATCAAGTGTGTGATTCATTCCTAACACTGATGCTGACGCATGTGGACTAGGACCTCATTCCAAGGCAGAACACTGGATTATCCAGGCTGAGGCCCAGTCTGTGCTCTCTGCTCTATTTCTGTCCGCATCATCACAACACTCCACATAGCACATCACACACACACACACACACACACACACACACCCTGGAGAGAGGAAAGGATCAGAGAGGCTGCTCCAGAGTCTCCCCACAGATTCAAAAGCAACTCACTAGTGCCACATGGTGGACCTGCCATCTCACTGCAGGTGCTAATTCACCATCGTGGACAAAGAGATGGGTTACTATAGAGGGCCTGCATGCTCACAGAGACCCCCCAACACAAACACACATCCTACTGTGGGAGACCTTTATAAACATCATATGGACCATTACTCTCAAATCACCAGGAATCAGGAATTACTCATTGATACATCAACTTCCCTTGAAACACTGATAGTTGGTTATTTTTATTAACCTACAAATTTCTAAAGTTTCTTTAGAAATGTTCGACTAAAATCAGATTTGCTTTAATTAGTTGATTTATTAAA
>JAVQKI010297526.1:0-11723 GCA_036025975.1 Nematalosa erebi
ATATTTTTGATGTGAGTTTGATCTACAGAATAAAATGTTTGACTGAGTGCTCATCAAAGACTGGTGATTCCATATTTTTTGCCAGGGGTTGTAGTTCCTCGTTAGCGCAAATGACGCACCACTGCAGCAACAAGAGAGGAGACGACAGGAGAAGAGATGACGCCCTTAGAAGTGAGAAGCGAGTGTTAGTGCGAACACAGCACAACAGGGACGTGAGTGTGATTTATCTCTGCCTAATGCTCATGCTGTCTCGACAGGGAGGCCGCTGCGACACCCACACTCGACATGACTGATGCCCTGGCAGACCCGCATGGGGGTGAGAGAACACACAGAGGGGAAGCAGATGACAGTGAACAGCGAAATGACACTACAAACTTTGATCCATCTAGGGCAAAACCATATAGGTCTAAGTTCGTTTCACTGTTGACACTTAATAGGTTTTCAATGTTCCTTTTTCTCGATGAATTTTTAAGTTTCTGGCTATAATTTCCTCATGATCCATTTTTACAGCTAAATGGTCATATGAGCTGAACAGGCATAATTGCCTTTAGACAGTGAACCAGTGAAAACCCCAAAACACGTTTTACAGAATGATGGCGTATTTACTGAAATGTATAAGTTAGCAGGCCGTGCCTTTTATGGGTGCTGTTGGTGTTAGCTGAGTGGATCATCTACTCCCAAGGCTGTTTGGTTTCTTGCAGAAGCAGTTTTTTTGGAGAAAAACAATTCCTAAATGTCTCTTCAATTGTCACTTTGGAAAGTAAAGTGTAGTACAAAGACTTGACCTGGTCTTGAGTGTGTAGCGCAGAACCTGCAAAGGCAGTTTAGTTAAACTATGTTTAATATTGCTTGTCGAAAGTCGAAATTATTTTCATGTTTATTGGCCTAACTCCTGTAACCTGTCATAGCCAGTCACATTATTTTTTCATCACACAAGGCCACAAACAAGCTACACTTGGCTGGATGGCTGAAATCAAACATGTTGATGATTCAGACTTGTGATTCTGGCACTAATTATGCCTTGCATTGCATTTATGAATGTTTAATAGGCAGACCAGCATGGCAGACAGACTCACATTTCACCTGTCACTTAAGTCACGAGCAGTTTCCCTCCCAACACCCTCATCACTGAACTGGATGTGCAGGTCACTAGTGGCGTATTGTAGCCCGTAGACGAGATTATGAAGGTGGGCCCTATATACAACGTGATGATGATGCAATGTCCACGAGTACCATTACCAGGCCATCAAAGCACGTTGAATAAATAAGACGACTGACAGAACTAGGCTAAGCGCACTGCACCACAAGAAGTTTTACATCAGTTTCAGTTTTGAAAGTAAAAATCAAGATTTCAAAATTATCTGTGTTCTCATTTTCTTTCCTTACAAATCTGAAACCTCTGCTTGCAGGCTGAAATGTTTTAATATTTAAAACATTATGTTTTAAAAAAGGTTTTGCACCTCTAAATATTTTGCAAATCAAAAAGTTTTTCTTGCAACTTCAAGCGGTACTTACTTCCGGGTCAAAATCTCTTGCGAGTCGAAAAGTTTCACTGAACGTGATGGTCTACACAAGCAGAAGTGGTGGATTTCCCACCATAGAGTAAGACAGCGAGTCTGATTAGCTCATATAGAACGCCATTAGTACTATCATGGCAATAGAAAGCTGGGTGTTGTAGAGCAGGTACAGTGCTCTCAGTAAGGATATTGTCTGACGTGAAGAAGGCCCCGGTGGGCGATCTCTATTAACAACTGCCCGGCACTAGATTTCCATGGGCCCGTAAGCAACTACAGTATGGTCCCTGCTTACCGATAGTTACACCACTGCAGCTCATACAGCACTGCTATTTCAGCTATGCTACAATGTATTTGAGGTTAGAAAAATGTCACTTAAAAGAAGGTGAAGCTGGAATGTCAGTAGTAGATTAGTAAATTGAGATATTGAAGATGTAAATGTAAATGAAAACTGTTCACATGCAGGCAGTCGACTAATAACTGTACCTCTCTGAAAGACCATTGCTGCTTCACATCACATTGCACAATTTTAATGAGCAGAGCTCAGTGAGTGCATGACTGTGATTCCCAAATTGAATAGACATTATAATGTCAGTGCTTGTAAAATGTCTTCTCATAAATGAAACAAATTTGACATGAGAATGGACAATGTGGTCTTTCAAATCTACGCAGCTGTCCAGTTTCTTCCTTTGTCTGTCCTGTGGAGACCCTGGGGTGTCTTTTGGCATGTTGTTAAAATGAGCCCATGCTGAATCACAGGCGCTTATTTGTGAGCTGAGTGCTGTAGGGGTAGCAATTGTGCTGCTGCTTCAAAGGGCCCCCGTGCCTCCTCTCCTCTGTTCTCTTCTCCTTTCCTCTCTTCTCCTCTCCTCATGCCCGCCGCTCTGGTGTCTCTCCCCGGCTGACGGCTGTGCCTCCGGAGCAAGTGTTTTCTGTCGAGCCAAAGATCAAAGCTCTCTCTCCATCTCTCTCTCTGTCTTTCTTTCTCTCTCTCTCTCCCTCTCGCTCTCTCTCTCTCTCGCTTGCCCCTGCACTTCAGAGCTCTGAGGGGCTAAAAGGGAGGGCCGGGGCAGGGGGGGAGGGGAGGGGGCTCTACCACTCAAAAACAAAAACAATATATCTCACAATTGCTCCCATCCTTTTAATTAGCTTGGAGTGTATTTGTCAGCTTCATGTTGCTGCTACAGTATGAATATTTCAGGCTTCTGCTTGTGGTGACGACAGAGAGGCAGCCTGCAGAAGGGAAGCAGCTCTTAAGCATCTGTGTTCTGCGGTGTGACCAGCTGTTGCTCTCCAAAACCAACACTTCCCTTGGAAAACACACCATTTATTGGCTAGGAGGACCACACACAATACATTTGCCAGGAAGAACACATGCAATAGATTTGCTAAAAAATACACATTCTTGGGAGGCTTGGTGCAAAGGCTTTACCAGACTGCTTGATGTAGGATTAGCAGGTTTATTATAGCCTGGCAAGCCATCCTACAGTATAACGTAAATGTATAATCTGGGCACAACTGAACAGACCGAGCTCAATCCTGGGGCGGAATCAGTGATTGTCTTTCAAACTGGATAGCGCTACGACCAATCAGAGCAAATTCTGCAGAACAGCAAATAGCCTACTGTACCTCCTTCTCTGAAATCTGCCATTTTCTGCTCAACTTTCAAAGAGAAGCCCAAGGCTACTGTTGACAGCCCTGTTGTTATCTTGCTAAGCCCGCCCAACGACTCTCACAAAGATAGACCATTGTGATTGGTCTTACCAAGGCTTGGTAACACCCTATGGTGTGTTGCTAGGGCTATTTGCTACCGTTAGGATGCGTCAAGATTTCAAGGCTAGATTTGTTAGGAAAGACTAAGAGGATTTAAGCTCAGTTTTGTGCATCATCATTTTTGCATTTTGCATTTTTGTTTTCCAACTCTTATTGAGTAGGTTGTTCTCAACAGAGCAAAAAGAGCCAGAAAAGCAATCTCTCCTTGCACCTCAACTTCAGTTTAATCTACTGATACTGAAATGATTTTGTCCAGCATAATTTTGTGTTGATAAACTGGTACAGACTTTGTCTTACTGAATCTGTAGGTGAACACTAAATTGAAACTGACACTGTAATACCTCAAGTATCACTAGATGACTGTCTGGTAGCATGTTAACACGGTGGTACTACATCTGAGTGAATGCATTAGCGTAGATGACAGTCGGGGCATGGCTATCAGTAAAAATTCATTCATTATACAATAAGGCTGTGATTAAAATGTCGGGTTAAATGCCTCGCTCAAGAGACTGCTCGCAATAAGTGCAGAAGTCGTGTCCGCCCTGCTCACTCACTATTCATTTTCACTGCTATCTATTTGCAGCAGATTCAACATGGTTTTCTGCAAGCACAGAATATGTCAGGCCTCTCTCTTTCTGTCTCCCTCATCACTCTTTTCTCTCTGTCATCCTCCCTCTCTCATTCTCTCTCTCTTTCCCTCTCTCTGCCTGTCTGGTTCAAGGCCCATCAGATGCCTTCTCATTGGGTATAATGGCCTGGGAGCTTGTTATACCCGTCTTGAATATGGAGTCAAATATAGATAAAAACTTTGGACAAAGCCGAGGGACGAGGGAGCAAATGGCAGGAGCTTGTTACCGAGCTGCACGCGGCCGTCTCCAGAGGCCCGGGGCTGTGATGTCCCACACCAGACATTTAATGATCCCTGCATGACACTCCGCTCACTTTTGCTGCAGTGGACCATTTAAACGCAAATCTCCCTCTCTCATTCGTTCTTTCTCTCTCGCTCTCTCTCTTTCTCCCTCTCTCCCGTTTCATTGTGCTTCCTGCATTTCTCTCTGTCTGTTTTTCTCCACTTTTTTCTCTCTCTCCTCATCACTCGCTATCTCTTCTCTTTGTGTTCTGACTCTCTCTCTCTTTGTAATTTCCATTGTTCTCTTCATCTCTCTCCACCTTTGTGAAGTTCCTGTACCCATCCATCTCCAGCACGCTGCTCCGCCAGGTGTTGGGGGCCAGAGTCATTGAGCACGCTCATTAGTTCTGCATTAAAGCTCCAATAATAGCTCTCTCTCTCTCTCTCTCTCTCTCTCTCTCTTTTATGCTCTCTCTCTCTCTCTTTCTTTCTCTCTCTCTCTCTCTCTCTCACACACACAATAAAGCTCTCTCTTTTTCTATGCTCTCTCTCTTTCTCTCTCTCACGCGCTCTTTCTCTCTCTCTCTCTCTCTCTCTCTCTCACACACACACACACAAACACACACTCGCTCTGGCTCCCCTCCTGGTGTCTTAGTGTTCTCTCTGTGACTGATGGAGTCAGGTTCAAGGTTGATCCAGACACCCGCGGCTCTGAGGAGTGAACGGAGGAGAGGCTGTCACACATCTATCACCTTCAAAGGGCCTCTTCATCCACGTGTGATCTAGCCAGGGCCCTGCCAGTGGCCTGTCCAACGGTGTGTGTGTGTGTGTGTGCGTGTTTGTGTGTGTGTGTGTGTGTGTGTGTGTGTGTGTGGCCATGGCGTGACAGAACTGATTGGTAAGACCCCCCCCCCACCCCCCCAAGCTCTGTTTCCTACTGTGTGGCCTAATCACTGCTCTGGCTTTTCATGTCATGTCAAGGGAGAGGGAGAAGGGAGGAATGGAGCTCTTGCTGTGTGGGAAGCCATTAAGGCAATGGACATGATTGTGTGAATGAGAAGCTCAATAGACATGGCTGCCTAGAATGACTTTGCTAGCATAGCGTTTGTGGTCTGGAAAGTTGTTGCTTGTGTGTAAGAAATATTTTCTACTTTTTCTCAGAGTGCTATGGTTTATGTACACACACACACACACACACACACACACACACATATATATATGCTAGATTGTACTTTTTACATTTGATTCATTTGTGACTAGTATTCTGCTGCTGCTGGTGTTCTGAGAAGCCTTTGGCTTTTGTTTGCGGTGATCACAGCTCTTGTGTTATTGATTGCTTATTTGTTGGCTTCTGCGCTCGCAGGGATCAATACGGAGCATCCTCTTCTCCCTCCACGCCGGATATCTCGCTCCTGTTTTTGCACACTGCATCTGACTGTTTGTGTGTGTGTGTGTGTGTTTTTTTTTACTCTGTGCTTGGTATCTCACGCGTCGGCTCCTCTCTCAACCACACCCATGGACAACGCCGATGCTCAAGGCGCTGACAATCGATGTAGTCATATTTCTGCTCAGACGGGCCTCTGGCCTCACTGTCTTCAAAGCTGTTGGAAATCATGCACTGCTCTCTCCACACATCCTCTTTCTTCCCCTCTCTCTCTCTCTCTCTCTCTCTCTCTCTATCTTCCTTTATCTCCCTTGATAGGTGTTTGCCTGCATCTAGCCTGGAGACCACTTGCCGTATTGAGTAACTGTTGGCTGCGTGCTGAATCGCTTGTCTCTGGCGCCTTTGATGAGTGATCGGATCCTGCGGACGAAAACGTGATCCCTTCTTTCATCGCCTCCTCTCTTGCGTCCCTCAAAGACACCGATGAAGAGAGTTGTTGTTGTTGTTGTGTTTTTACGTACGGCTCGAGCACCTGTACTGCTGTGAAGCTGATAGTCATTTTAATGCAGCAGATGCAGTGCATTTGGCAGGCCTCTGGTCCTCTATGGAGCCTTTCGTTTTGATCCTGACCCAGCATAAGACCCAAAGCCAGGACGCCAGAGAGAGAGGGAGGGAGGGAGTTAAAGAGAGAGCGAGGGAGGGAGGGGGAAAGAGAAAGAGTGAGGGAGGGAGGACAAGGGAGACGAGAGGAGGGATGGAGGGAGGGAGGGAGGGAGGGAGGACAACTGCATGGCCCTGGGGTGAGTCACCGATCGATTCCCCCCTTTAAATATTTGAGCATTTGTCTTATTTACACAACTTTATTAATTCAAGCCAGACATTTTTGCAGCGCCGGAGTCGATTATGCCTTGAGCCAGCTGGTCAGATTACTCATGCATTATTTAAGCACATACTCTTCTCTTCCTCCTCCTCTTCCTCCTCCCCCTCCTGTGTCTCCTCCGTGGAGGTCCTGCAAGTTTGTGTTTTTAGCGTTTGACAAGAAGTGGTCAGAATGAGGGAATCAATCCTCTTACAGTCTATGCTGGCCTCAGGGCCCCCGTAACGGTGGGTGGTTGTTTTGGGGTGGCCGGGTCCGGCAGGGGGAGGGTGGGTGGTTGTTTTGGGGTGGCCGGGGCCGGCAGGGGGACGGTGGGTGGTTGTTTTGGGGTGGCCGGGGCCGGCTGGGGGGACGGTGACGCAGCGTGAGCTGCTAATCCCGCCGAGGTGTATCTCTGCGCCTGCCAAGTTGCGTGCAAAGCCAACCGTGTGTGGAATTAATAGGGATAAACAAACTCACTCGTGTATGTATATACATTTAACAAGCTGAGAGGACACACACACACACACACACACACACACACACACAAACCCTTTGCCTCTCGCTCTCTCTTACATACATACATACATACACACATACACACAAAAACACACACACTAACACACACAAGCTTATCCTAGCTGAACAGATGCTGAGAAATCTGTGTAAATTGGAGGATAATTTTAATGGAAAACGCAGTGAAGTGCTACTGCAGTCATATAGAGGATAGTGTGTGTGGGGAAACATCTCTCTTTTTGCTGTGTTTATAGCAATATTAAGATCCTATTTTGTCAGGATTTCCCTCTGAACAGTAAAATAGGAAAGTTGTGAAAGGGGGTGAAGCACATCTTCCCACAGATGTGATGTATGATGTAGATGTGTGATTTCATCCGCCTAAGTAAGCCTGGTAAGCTTGTGATTCTGCTCGCATGGAGAGGATTGATCAGCATGCTGTATTCCTTTTCTCTAGTAGCAAATGGTAAAGTGTGGCAAAGCAGATCTGGGATCAGTATTGGAAAGGTCTTGCATGAAAGCATTGTGAATTGCATTGTCAATCCTAAGAGCACAACGGTGGGCTGTAGGCCACTGTGTGAGGTTAAGGAGAACAAGTGAGGGAAAATGGTGAGTAATTGGAGGTGATGGCGAGATTCCAATGGTCATAAGCCACACAGTGATTTCTTTTGTGTTCTACAACGGATAGTTCTGGTCCTTGAGTATGATTGATTGCATCGCGTTCAGTGCCGTTGTAAAATGCACGATAGACCACAGCTCTGACCGCATGTCGTATATTGGTACGGCATACGAAAGTTAACGGTGGCTACACTTGAGCCTTACTTCGCTACGCATCGTGCACCAGTAGCCTAGGTAAATCGGCCAATACCACGGCCTCTTGTGGCTTTTTGCTTCCTTATACTATATACTGGCGTTATTGAACTATATACAGTACTACTGTTATTGTGATGTTTGGGTGGTCTTCTGGCAGCAGCACTCAAGTTTGAGCTCTTCACAATAAAAATTCTCAAGTACAAAGAATGTCTAAGCGCATAGACAGAAGAAAAAGTTTATGTTTACTGACCATTTTTTCTGAAAGAAACAATGCATGGATTCACACTCCCAGTAAAAGAAAAAGTGAGAAAAATATCCCAGACACGTCATTAAACAGCAGAAGCATCTGGAAGCAAACAATAAACCTGTAGGCTTTTCTTCTTTTTCTGCCGAGGTGCAGTGTCTGCGGCAGCAGGTGAACTGAAGGGATTGAGAAGACTGTATTAGTTAAGACACCCAGGCTTTAATTAATGCCACAAATAGAAACAACAACAACAACAACAACATCTCGAAAGCCCTCCCAAACAAACAAGCACAAAGCTGTGTAAACAATGACATTTGGGAAGAGAGAGGAAATGAGACTCCAGGGAACAAATGAAGGACGGAGCACAAAAAGCACCATGAACAAACACAGAGGAAAAACAAGATGGGGCGTGTGTGTGTGTGTGTGTGGGGGGGGGGGTGTCGCACACGTGACCCCAGACGAGTGTGGGAGTGAGAGAAAGAGTGTCGGGTGACCATCGAGGGATAGAGGGTAGAAATGGTGATACCAATTAATGAGTTACTTTTCTTTTCATGTGCTTGTTTACATATTATCATGTGCTTGTTTACATATTATCCTGCAGTACAAAGGTTGTCCTGATATTCATAAATTATTTAGAGACGAACAACACTTACACACCTGTGTTGTCACACTACATATTTAATATAAATCCCAACAAGTTAGCATCATTCAGTATGAATATAGTTGTCAGGCAGCTGCGCTACAACTCTAAAGGAGCATTGTGTAGTTTCTGCCATCTGCCATCACCAATAACATTTCTGAAGTTAAATCCCACCTGTGATTATTACCTTATGCTGTTTTGGAGGAGCTCAGGAGAGATGAGATGTTGCAACAATGTATTATAGTGATTGTTTAGTTTGGATGCTTCCATGCATTGTTTGGTTAATCTTGCTGGATAAATCAACACCGATTAATGGACAGAATGTATGCAATGAACAAGTCTAGAGAGCGACTTTCATTTATTGTAGTCTTGGCTCTTGCAAATTCGAGCAGAGCTCCTTTTTAATCAAAAAAATCAAACAAATTAAAGCAGAGAAAGAGTTTGCAACACAAATTAGCAGTTTACCAATAGTTTTCGATGTCAACTCTCATCACCACTTTCCCTGCTTTTCTGATCAATCAATATTTGTCCTTATCGCTTGTTTTCACCATCCTCTCTACCTTCCACCTCTTATTTGTCTCAGCCTCCCCCTCCTCTTGTTGCCACTCTTTCTTTCTTTCTTTTTCTCTCTTTCTTTTCTCGTCTCCCTCCCCCTCCTCCTCCCCCTCCTCCACCTCCTCCCATCGCCTCCCAGTCCCTTTCCTCTCCATGCTTGGCAGTGGGCAGCCTCCGAAGTGACAGATAGAAATCAATAGCTGTGAAAATCTCATTCCAGAAATCCACAGGCCCCCAGTGTCTCGGGCGGGGCCACCCGGGCAGCCAGTCACACTCTGCTCCGCTCCATGCCACTCTACGCCAGCCAGCCAGCCCCCGCTTAATTAAAGTACCATCAGGGGGAAAAATGCAGACAAAAACAAGCTGAGCAGATATTGTGCCAGAGCCCCGGACTACAGCACTATCGAGAAGAGGATGAAAAGAAGAGAGAGAGAGAGAGCGGTAGTGGAGTGGGAGAATGAATGGAGAAAGATGGAATAAGAAAAAGGAAAAAAGAGGGTAAGAGAATAAGGTCGAGAAGAGAGAGGTAAATGAAAGGAGGTTAAAGCAGGAGAGAGAGAAAAGGAAGATAATATTCTTTGACGTTTTTTTACAGTTTGGTGTGAGACGCCATGAGGCTAGTTGTGTACGTCAAAGGCTGTTGACTAGTTCACCCACTGATTGCAGCCCAGGGTATTTAGTCAGTCTCTCCAGTGCCCGCTGTATCTTTTTAAAGTCAAAAATGACACCCAGACTTCACAGGCCGATTCACTATTTATTGGAGGTAAACAACAGACTGTCAAACAGAGCAGGGCTTGCAGAATGGAAGAGAACAAAGAGATGAAAACCCAGTGTGTTTTTGTTTGTTTGTTTGTTTTGTTTGAAATAGGTTGAACACTGCGCACAATGTTGTTTGTCCTTTTATAACTTTCAATCAGTATGGGGCACACAGAGATGCCTGTTTCTGATGAATAGCAAATAGCAATATGAGAAAACCACATTTTTGCATTAAATGGAACTCCAAGTCAAGTCCAAGTCCAACCAACGAATAAAAGTTGGTTAAAAGTTTCACCCTAAGCAGTGAAGTGATGACACGTAGCGTTTCATACTGTGATTAGCTGATTAACATCTCGTTTCATCTTCTCCGCTCTAGCTCAGGTAGACTCTGATGCCCAGTGTGTCTGAGGGAGGGAGGTTACGCAGCTAAAATGTTCATCATCGCGGACAGAGCGACGCTGAGCTCATTAAAAACCTCTAGACTGTTCCCTGGGTGGTGGTGTCACCAGTTATTTCTGTCCACTCCATCATCTCTCCAGTGTCTGTTTGAGCTGTGACAGGGTAATCAGTCTCATCACCAGATTCAGCATTCTTTAAAAACGTAGGGCTTCCGGAACGATCTATGATGTACTGTATATGTATCTTTTTAGCATCTCTGCACAGCACAGCTGTGACATTGTAGAGGACGTCTCATAACTGTGATATGGTTCTCAGGTTTCGCTGGGCTGTGCTGACAGTGGAAGGCCCAAGCCACGTTTTTTGGTGGGTCACCCCCAGCCCACCCCACCTCCAATGTCGGAGTAAAAATTATTACCTGCCAGGCGTGTGGTTTGTGATCTTTAATCTCCCCCCAAAAAAGAAGTCTATGGATAAAAAGTGGCTTGTGGGCAAATGAAAGCTATCAGGTTCTGCCCTGCTCTCTAGATCGCCCTTGACTGTCTGTGTTCTTTTTTTTTGTCGAATTGGCATTTTGATGGGCTCAGCTGCAAAACAAGATGCCCAGAGAGGCTGGTTCCCCTCATCAAAGTTTGAAAGTCACCCTGGCCGCAGAGAGAGAGAGAGAGTGAGAGAGAGACTCCAATGAATTAATAATGATGATAATTTGTCTCTGTCTAGGTCCCACCCGAGAAGCTTTCAGTGCTCAACTGTAGACAGGCGACAGGCGAGTTTTTACCCTTCACTCCCCAACCACAGTGGGGCGAGCACACAGTTTCACTCAGCACTCTAGCCTGTTTTATGAGTCCGCAGCTTAAATCCCACCATAAGATTCTGCAAACAGCCCTGTAAAGCTTTAGAAAAATACACATCTTAAAGGATTGGCTCGCATTATCAGGTATTTTTGCTGCTATTTCCTGTGGTCCTGCCTTCCTAGTTCCTTTGTGCCATTCAAGAATAGCTGCACAAAGAGCCTCACAAAAGCCGGAGTATTTTTCTGCCGTTGCCAAAACACCGCCCGAGTCCGTAGTCCAGAGGAACAGTTTTCATCTCGGTGGGGAATCAATGCACACCAGAGCGAGTTGGTGAGACGGGCATTCGGTCGGCCTCACAAAACCTCTAGTGTGCACCCGAAAGCCAATTAGTTAAGCTGTGAATGACAATAATTTGTTGATTTATGCATGGTCTTGAATATTTCACAAGGGAATGAAATAATAAATATATCTGATGGAATAGCATATTTTATTCATACTGTAGAACTCCTTCTGCTCGCTACATGGGCTCATTTTCTCTTACACAATTTCTCCCCTTAATCTCCCATGTGCATTCAGGATCAGTGAATGCTGCTACTCTCATAAAAATGTGATGCACTAATAGTGTACTTTGTCAT
>JAVQKI010297534.1:0-16505 GCA_036025975.1 Nematalosa erebi
ATCACCCTGAATACATTTTTACAGATTTAAGGCAGACTACTACAGTAAGTCTGACTTCATATCTGTTCTATCACGACAATATAAACTTAAAAAACAGATTTGATTAGAAATTAGTTGAACACCTGTTGGATGTACAGAGGCCACTGTTAGTGCTTGTTTGTGTTCAGATTGTTAGTTAGAGGCTTCAAAAGCAGCAAGGGAGTATGTAAAACTGCTGAGACATTAACTTTGTGCAAAATTCATGATTCCCCTAGGCTTGAAATATGCAACATTTCTAATGACTGGAATTAATGAAGGAAGTCAAAATGGAAATCGATATATATATGGCTAAAAACAACCAGAATGTTTATTTTAGAGGCAGGTTCTTTAGGACATGTTATGTGAATTGGCATTGCAAGTGTATTTTTCTGTCAGTGACGGAGGAGGAGGTAGGTGCGTGAAGAGCAGTGACTGAGTTGATGAGATTAAAGCCTAGGGAATCAATCGCTTATTTTAGACGTACCACTCCTCTTTTGAGATGACAGAACCATCCATTTGTGGCACCATGTCAACAGACATTTCCAGTTCAGTTTCATCGTAAAAGGCAAAACATTGTTCTCCATACCCACAGCCCTCGACCTCGCTCTCTACGCTGAACGATCGGTTCATTTGTTCATCGTTGTCTTGCCGATCGTGGATGTGTTCAGTGAGACTTATTGGACTTCCATACATCTCTGCCTTTTTCTCCTCATCAAAGTCATCAGGGCAAATCAGGACCTGGGGTATTGGGGGATAGGGTTGCAAGCTGCCGCCCTTACGGTAGCTGCTCCCTAACACGTGCTTCTTGGTGCTGTAATCGCCCTTGAAGGTGCGCTGCCGTCGATGGAACAAAACTCCGAGGAGCGTGACGGCCACCACCAGCAGTGAGCCACCCAGTGCCACCATTCCGATGGCAGTGCCCAGTCCCTGCTGCCCTTGGGTGATCTCATGGGGTAGTACAGGGAATTCTGGGTAGGAAACACATATGGATAGGGAGCTGGGTATCAGTGTTCAACTATGGGAAGGAACTTTCTTAGTAAAGTGAAAGTGAAGTGAAATAAATATGGAAAAACGGGATATCTGGGCAAAACTGGGACATGAGGTGGAGGATTTGGGATCTCAACAAGCACTTCAACACATATTCTGAGTTTGACATACTGTATATTCTCCACAGAAATCCAAGCATGCAATGTCAACAGCAGCCAAGCATGCAACATGTTCACAAGCCATGCATCATAGACAAAGCCATCCACAGAAATGTTACGAAGCGGCTACGACACGCAAAGCTTGAACTGGATGCAGCAGTCTAGACTCTAGACCTAGCTAAGAATGGACATACCAGTGCCAGCAACAGCTCATGACCCTGTGATGTCACATCTTCCTTTAACTGTAAGTCCATCCATCAAGTGACCCACTAGCAGCTCTGCAAGAGGTCACAAATCTGAAGTCATGTGTAACCTTTTGTTTTTTTGCTCTGTGCCAACTGCCCAAGCAGGGCATATAAAGCTCATACCATGGTGGCATGATGCTGTAAGCATAACAGCAAATAATGGTGATGGGATAGGGAATTAAATCCCTGCCTCAGTCAAATTAGACTACACCAAATGAAAAATATCACTGGTTTAAACAGTCCTGTCTTTGCCTCTAATAGCTTATGACCGAATGGGAAAAATTGCAGAACGGTGGTCAGAGGCTGGAACTCCAGGAAACAGTCTTTAATCGTAACAATGCTGTGTGGCCAGGGAGATACACAGGTTCCAGTTACAGAGCTTTCACCATTACATGATAACACAACAAAAGTATCCAAACTTAAAAACAAATCAACAAAGGGGTGTTTCATATGGCCACCGGAAACACAAAGCAATGTGACTGGTCCTTTCACTGGAACAATAATTGTCTGACGGTCCGAGGACAAAGCCATGGCACTTAACATTTTAATTGGCACCCTTACACCCAAATTCAGAAATATCACTTATAGATTGCTTTGAGCCTTCCTACCCTTAGATCATTACACTCTTCGTACATGAATATATTGTACATGCATACATTTCCATACAAAAAATACATTCCAGATCTATCTAAGGTAACGCTTTGCAATGTCTTGGTGAGAAATAGGATCAAAGGCTCTCCAGCCGTAATGGCCAGGCCATTTTAAATTTACACTGAATCACTGGGGGAGGGAGCTCCTATTGTTTCTTTACCATGCAAATGCATGGCGGCTCTCAATGTTTGAAAACAGAATCTACCCCTAAAATTATTGCTATCATTTCAAAGACATAAAAGACAGGAAAGGATAATTAGCTTATAGGTGCAGTTCCTCAAAGCCAAGAGTCTGTGCCTTTGTGCCTAAATTAGATGTTACAACAGCCTACAAAATATTGAAAAGTAGTCAGTTACATCTCTATTTGTGATATGTGATTTTGTGATTTGTGATTTTCATATTTGTGAAAAAGCAATGCATCATAATATATATATAGGTCCAAACTTTTAGTCCGTAGTGTAATACAGTACACTTTTCATAACATTAAACTCCTCTACCACTACTGTAACAAGGACAAAAAAACTATACTTGCGCTAGAAAGAAAAGCTTCTTCATTTGAAATCGCACCAATTCAAAGAGAACATGAACTATTCTATCAAAATATGCAGACTCTGAGAAGTTGTGAGAAACTACCGAAAGTCACCTTGTTTTACCAAAAGACAAGGCGTTATGGCTCATTTCCCCTTTGGGTTTGTTAAGTTGCACTGTGATGTGTAACAGTGAGAATAGTGCCTGTGACAATAACACTTTGCTTCGGACAGGATCTGCCCTGCAGACACATAAGTGAAACCAAACAAATCCAAACCAGAATTGATTCATTTGGTCAGGCTGCTTTGTGAATCCTGCAGGCCGTATGTAAACTCTGGGGGCTTACAACTGTCAAAGCATGTATAGTGCTTACAGTACATGTCCTGCACAAGCAGAAATTGTAAGCAGAAAGCTCAGAGTATCTTAATCTCAGCTTTTCACAAGATTTCAAACGACTGCATACACAGGTCTGTAACACGTACACACACTGACAACCATGTTGTGAAGAGTGCTATAATCTAGTCTGACTGTCTTCGCTTAAAGCACACTGAGTCTGTGTGATCAGTGTCATCCTACGTATATTAATCACCTAAATTCTTTATGCAAAAGGGTAAAATCATTCATAGAACACATGACCATTTGAATTTATTCACAATATTTCAATCTATGGACGATAAATTAAACTGCGTACGTGCAAATCACTAATTACATGCTGAACCTGTGCTATAACTGTATGGACTGTAAACTGGATATTTATAGGACCCTAGGTTGGCAGCAAGAAATGCTGGTGGAAACAATGGTGCATCCACACAGTTACATTTAAAGAGTCACTTCAGAGAGAGAGGCAAAGATAAAGGTATGGTCAACAGTTCAGGGAGAGCAGACCCACCAGTACTATTAATCTGCATCAGATAAGATCAGAATGTAAGCAATATCATCTTCTGCAAAGAGTCGATGACTGCATAGCATAACAGCATAACTGCAAGGAGACTGGTGACTATAAAGAATATCTAAGGCACATGGAAAGAACCTGATGCATTAAACAGATTAAGCAGCACTGATTGCCTATGTGCAAAAGATGTGATCTATGTTTAAGTTGATGAATTTGAACACCTGGATCGATCTGAATGCAATCTTCTTCTGCAGTCTGCTGCAGACAGGAAAAGATCTTTTGTAGGAAAGGCACTTGTGTGGTATGGAATTTCTTTTTCTGCCTTAGTCTAATTAGACTCTCCTAGAAGGAAAATATCACTGCTTACAACAGTCCTGTTTTTGCCTCAAAGACATAAATAGGCTCTCACTGAATTCTAATTCAAAAGAACCACAGAGAAGCATTTCAAGATCTTCAAGTTGAATTTAAATTGGAAAAACACGACTTGAACAATATTCAACTTAGGAGTTCAAATTCAGATGTATAAGACACTGGCTGAATCTCTGTGTCCCACTGAACCCTCAAAGATTTAACTGGCATGAATCTGCTTCATTATTGGCTGATTGATACCAGTTAAGTCTTTGATGGTTCAGAGCTTAAAGGAGAAATCTAGTGTGAATCAATCAATAGCCCTGTTGTTCAAGGTCCCTGAGTGCTGTCTGTAGGAAAAAGAAACAAAATGATAAAATGAAACATAGACTGAGTAGCGAACCTGCAACTAACATTCACCAAATGGGGCTTAGAAAAATGTAACTGAAAGTGATTCAGTTAGTGTTAGATGCCAACTCACTACTAGGCCTCTGCTGTATCAGTTTTTCTCTTTCTTTTTCCTCAGCACTCAGTAACCCTGAACAACAGGGCTATGAATTGATTCACACCGGTTTACTCCCTCAAGATTGAGGGAGATATTAGGATGAGCTAATGGCCAGAATCTTAGACACATTACAGATCAATGTAAGAGCAGATTTGTGTGGCGTAAGACTGTATGACAAGTTGTAATATAAGTTGTTCTATAATATCTATAAAATTTGAACAAGAATGACAAGAAAAGTCATTACTGAGTATTTACATCATATGACACTTGTTTAATGCTGGCTGAGTATTTAATTTAAAAGTCCAACAAATTACACCACCTCTTCTGAGATGCTTGGGCCTGTCAAGGGGTTTGATAATAGATTGCATCTATTAACAATTTTGTGAACATTGTATTAATCCATAACAATTTACTCCTGCTTCCTTGCTTGCACAGAATTATGTAGCTAAATGCAGCACTCTTTCTAGGGATGAGTTTATAAACAAAATGCCTGGGCAGCCATGCATGTGAAACCTCACATGCCCAGAAATCAGACCTCTCTACTCGGCACATCTTTGTAATACTTGCAAGCCAAGTCAGATCAACAAAACTAAACAAGATCGTCTTAAGAAAATAGAAAATGCAGGTACAGTGTTAACACATAACTCACTTAACAATAGTGATGTGAATGCCAGACACAGTGGCAAGCTGGGATAAAATCCAAATATTTATGCTCTGGAGTTTAAGAGTTTGTGTTGGCACAGAATACTGTCGAGTGGGTCAGGCTGAAGAGAGGCTGAAGTTATATTTAGAAAGCAAAGGCAAAGGAAGCAAAGCAAACGCCAAAACCCTTACTGGTGCATCATTGATCAGCGAGGGCTTTATTACTTAGCAATGTGATCTTCTCTTTTGCTCATACTCTCCATCCTCTGTCTTATTTTCGGTAAAACAGACAAACTGACTGCCCTTGCAAGGATTCAGCAGCTGGCATTTCTTTATGCAGCAGCATTTGGTATTCTTTGTTTAAGGAATGGCATATACTACCACAAAAAGAGTGCAAGGAAGCATCAAGCCTGTGCAGGGCAGAGATAAGGCAATACTGGGAGAGCGAACGCAAAAAGGAGTCTCTCCAGGACCCCCTGAGTAACACTAGGGCCATGCTGATAATGCATGCATCTCGCCTCTGCTCCTCTCAGAGGGCTTAGCGAGCAGCGGAAGAGAGCAACTCGCGCAACGCGCACTTGAGCGGCCGGCAAAAAAGATCTCCCCGCTGTCAGCAGACTCGATGGAACTTCAAAGACAGATCATTGTGCTGAGACAAGACCTTTATCTGTGCGTCGTTTGGACATAATGATTTCCCAACGATTTGCACTACACATGAGAATGTTGGCAGATTCCTGGAGGGCCGATAATGAGCTCCTCCTCCGATTCTGCCAGAGATGTAAACAGCTTTAATGACAGGAGATGGGCATCTGCCATAGCTATAAAACACTGCCGATCCCAAGGATTTTGTGCTGACTTTGAGCGGCCGTGGATATTGATATGAAACAATAGACGATGTTGTCTGAGCTTATTGCTGCTCAGTGCCTGTCTGGGGGCTTGGAATTCAGGCAGGCATTTCAAGAGTAGGGCGTAAAGCTCAGTGTGAGTGCCAGAAGACAATTGACACATGGGGGCATATCAGAGTCCCAGAAAAGAGAGCGATTCTGAAAAAAAAAAAAAGAAAGAAAGAAAAAAAAGGTCACTTCAGTGAAACTTAAGACTGTGTTCCATTGCCGGGAACAAAGGGAGTGAGATGTATGGCACTGCGCACTCATCGAACAGGAGCCCGTCATTCCAATAGTGCAAGATGCAAATACTACTGCAATGCAGAAAATGTGTGATGCTATGAAGAGCACTGAGACTCAGGCTCAGATTCTGCAGAGGTCAACCACTGCAGACTTCACATCATGGAGAACACCCATAAGTGGCTGAAATTACTGCTGTCTAGTTAAGGGGGCGAACAGAGAGAAATATTGCTAATGCTTTATTTATTTACTTATTTATATTTAACCAGGATGGTCCTCCATTGAGCTGCAATTCCTCTGCAAGCAGAGAATCCAGGTTAAGATGGGCAACAAAATTAAACTATTTTTAAAAAAAGTTTCACATTAAAGTGTATAAAGGGATCTGCAAACACTTGAGAAATAGAAAATATACCAAAACAACTCGTCAGTGAGCGAATGATGCACCAGCCATCATCAAGAGAGAGGAGAGGGCAAGAAGAAGATGTGACATTCATACTGGGCGATATACCCTCTAACCCATGTGACACGGTCATACAGTGACAGCATTAGTTTACCAGTTTAGACATGCGGGACTAGACGGCCCTGTCCAGTAAGTTCACGCAGAGCTCGGCCCTGGCAGGACATGAAACAAGGAGACTCTGACCCAACAGACCCATCAAAATGACATCTTCACAGTGATGTCAACATACACTTTAAAGTGAAAAGTGTTTAGTAGCATGTGACACAGAACAACAGACACAAAACAAACAAAAGAGTGCAGAAGAGTGGGCAATGTCAAGAGCACAACAGCAATATCCGTGCCACATGTACACCATGCAAAAGAAATACAATGGCACCCGGAAAACACATTCTTTCTTTTCTTGTGTGTATTATTTCCATTTTCATTAATGTGACATTCTAAACAATCGCAAATATATTTTTTTTTAAGAAGCAAAAAGCAAAACTCCATTTAGCATAAACGAACAAACAGAATTACTCTGTGTTAGCTACAGGGTAGCCATACAACATACAGCAGAAAGCAATGTGTTCAGTTGCAATAATTTACCATGTCAGCAACATTCACTGAGCATGCAGTATAGGCATCCTGTAAGTCAGAGCACAGTAGCAGCATGCAGCAGCACATGCATACTCTCTTAACAGTACATGCATACTCTCTCTTCATCACACACATGCTCTCTCAACAGTATGTGCGTACTCTCTCAGCAGTACATGCATACTCTCTCAATAGCACACTGAAACATTCGCAATCAACACACATACTTTCTCAACAGCACACAATGTATTTTCTCAATAGCACTTGCATAATCAGCATCCCATGCATACTGTGTCAGCAGCACACAGCACATTTCCGGGCAAAACTCAAACGCAGGGTCCTACCAGTGACGTTGACGTCCACAGAGGCTGAGCGAGTCCCAATACTGTTGGTGGCGTCACACATGTAAGTGCCAGCCAGGTCGTAAGTGACAGGGCCTTTAAAGAGTAGGATGTTGTCACGGACCTCCACTTTATCAGGAATAGAGCCATTTAAACTGCATAGGAGGGAAGAGAGATACCAGATTGGGGGAAAATTAAAAAATAAATAAATGTGCAGGAGGAGAGTAAAATGCTGGTTTTAATATGTAGTTTTTTAAAATGCAAAGCTTGAACTGTCTTACTGTACATTAAAATGCAGTATTTTATTTCCATGGAGCAGTGAGATATACTTACAATCTCCACTGATACAAAGAGACAGGGGGATTAGCATCAGCCTGGCATATAAGTTGCACACTTTCTCGGTTCAGATACCAGTTGCCATCATATCCTTCAATAGATACCTCTGGCTCATCTGCAAAACAAATCATAGTAAATTGACCAAATATCAGATGCCTTCAATGAATACATTTTTCTTTTATGTCCTTTACAAACGAAATGAATAATCCACATTATGTTACATAATCTTAGGCTTGTTATAGTTTATTATCTATCATGCTTACACTGAATGTTGAGGGTCACACTGTCAGTGTATCGCTCGGTGTGGTAAGTTGTGATGCATGTGAGCTTCTGCTTGTGTGTCTGCCGTGTGGGAACCATCATGTAGTCACTGCGTACTGTGAAAGTTCCATCAGGATTTCGGGTTTCCTGGTTGCTGGCCTCGCCATCCAACGTCGTGTCCCATGTGATCACACCAGGGGGTTTTCCGTTGGCAGACAAACAAGTTGCCACTGTCATCTTCAGATTGGCCGGCCCAGCCACAATGCTTGGAGTAGACAGACTCATTTGGATCATGGGGCGAGCTTTTAGAAAAGCCAAACAAACAAATACAATTATATAAAATAAAGTAAAAATGTAATAGACCAGCTCATGCAGTTTTTAATTATGCAAGACTTCAATGTATTTATCATATCTACATATTCAAAGAAGGATAATGCTGTATCTAGGCCATACTAAATATTATGCAAAATATTAAAACCTAGAGGCTAAAACAAGTACATGGCTAATGTTCCAAGCTGATGTGAGGTTAAAATTGAGGTAAAATGTGGGAAACAGCTTCTGAAACCTAACAGCCCGGGCAAGGTGCTAACAACGCCCACGTCTCATTGGAAAGTGTCTGCGGCATGTGTAAGTGCGAGGTTTTTCTTTTTTTATTCACACTCACCGTAAACTGTGAGGTTGACTGTGTTCTCGCGGTTGCCAGCAGGGAAGGTGGTGTACTCGCAGATGTAGGCGGCCTCATCCGTCAGCCGCAGGTTTGAGAAGGTGATGGTGGTGTCCTCCAGGGAGGGCGTCGGGCGCCGCACAGCCGGGTTCTTGAAGCGCACGCGCTCCTTGAAGGGAGGCAGCACGGACACACCGAGAGCCGGGTTGGCAATCGCTACATTCTGCTTGGTGCCATTGATTAACTTCTGCCAGGTGACCTGGGAGATCTTCACTGGGGGGTCACTGTTCACAAACTGGCAGCCGAGGTCAACCTGAGAGCCAGCATAACCTGAGCGACTGTCATCAACCTGGACCATCTGAGAATAACCTGAGAAAGAGAGTAAGGGAGAGTAGGTAAAGCCAGAATATAAGATCTTATAATCAGTGCTGCCAATGTTAAAGTATTAACGCATGTGATTAATGTAAAAATAAAAAAAAAATGTTTAAATTGTAAATTGTTATTTTTCTTTTAATCACATTAATCATGCAGATGTATACATCACATCACGCCAGCTCCCTTCTCATTTACACACACCACAAGGGCTGTGATTGGTTGAGTATGTTGTTTCTGTTCCTATGTATGTTGAGTGCTCTAAAATCTTTGGTAGGTTGTTTAAGTCCACTGTATAGACTTTGTAAAAAAAATTAAGACATTGTTTGAATTCAGTGGAAGGATTTCCTGCCTATCTTACTGTGCATATCTTACAATAATGTTTTCAATTCAGCCCTTTTACCCCCTCTTGTATTCCTGGCTACCATTGAAGTAGAGCTGAAAATTTGATTCACCATTCCATATCAATACCCTTATAAATTATAACCATAACAACTGTAGTATTTCACCCTATACTTTCCCCTCTTAACGTTAGCTATAGCCTAATAGGTTATTTTCTGTTGTTCATGCACATAATTCTTATATACAAAGAAAGTTATAGATAAAATGATATCCTAAACACAAACGGGAAATAATAATAATAATAATAACGGCCTTCAAGGTGAATAGTTTGTTGAAAATAATAACTCAACGGGGGAGTCCTTCTTCCTCCATGCCATTATTTCTATCGAACTGGTCACCTCGTCGGCTGTAAACCCTTAATTATTCTTGATTAACTTCATTTTTTATTGTGATCAATCAGATTTGCTTTTTAAATGATTGACAGCAGTACTTAAAATACATTACAATATTAGATTTGTATATCATACCTATAGCACAGGTGCAACAATCTGCATTGTACATAATTTACTGAAATTCTCTAACCAGGGGTCCGATTTCCAAGACCACAGTTGCTAACTAAGTTCTAAGTTCTACCTAAGTTGTAAATGGAATTGAGCAACAATGGTGTTGAGAAATGGATCCCTAGTCAGGAGAAGCCTCAATGTCTCCACATAGTGCAGTATGCAGCAAATTGGTCTCACTGTCTATAGCTTTTGATGAAAATGTTCCTTGTGCAAATCCAGTATGGGTTAATACAGGCAAAACATTGTTCATGCGCTGGCTCAAGGGGATTCCAGGCTCTGCCCTTTGTAAAAATGCTTTGAGACTAAATAGTTACCAATAATGCTGCCGTTATAAACAAATAAAATCAATCCTAAATCCTAAATCAATGGCATTGTAAAAGATGCTCTATTCAATACAGGAACAGTGTGACATTGTGCCAACACTGACCATGACTGTGTTGATATAACCAGTACAGTGTCTGTATTGATGCTAACAAAATCATGATCAATGTGTTTTTTTGCATTGTCACATTGTTCCTGTAGTGATCAATGCCTGAACACCCTGCTCTGACTTAATATATATGAGAGTGGGCCCCACAGTACATGACCTTAGTCAAAGCACCTATTACAGACTCACTAAATCATTCAGCTGCAACAGTGTCAACAGTACAGGCCTCAACTACAACAGGGGCTGCCACGCTATACGGTTTAGTACACATGTCATGACATGACCATACAGAGAACAATAAGATGTGATGCCTATTCTTCTCCAAGAGGGCCCGTTTGAGATGGCAATGCCAGAACAATTACTATGTCGACGGCTGGCCTGAAACTGTCTTCCCGTCTGTGTCTTGTGAAGTGCACACCCGGAGAAACTCACATTATCTTTTCATCTGCACTGTCGGAGAAATGAAGGCTTCACATCGTGCTGCTGAGGATAACATACTGTGAAGTTCTTAGATGTTGCTTTGTTTTTCCCTCTGGGTGCATGTTAAGAGTACTCACAGTCCTTAAAGCAGACACTGTCTCACTTGTATCTACTGTAGAATTTACCAGCCCCACTAATAATCACTTAGCCTACTTTTCTTTCAGTAATGAAGACTTAATTCTATAGCAATTTAAACATCATTATCCTTAGCCATCAGCTCAGTGCTCAGTACGGAAACAATTAGCTTTGGAAAAAGCTGTGTTTTGACTATGAGCACAGGTACAACGCACTCTTACAGCATCACACCCCATGCAAACACAGTTTATTAATAGGAACCCTCATCCAATTAGAGAACAGCAAGTCTTTTAACATGCCACATAAGTGGCAATAAATGTGATGCAAGGGGGAGAGAAAAAAAAAAGAAAAACCCAAATATAACTCTAGAGGAAGAGCCCCCTCCGAACCTCACGAATGAATATTTATAGCCGAACAGGTTGAGAGTCGCTGCCTGTTCATCTCTAGGCAACTGCGGAGCCCTGCACCGCACTGTATCTGAAAGACTGCAGCTTAAGGAGCAGGAGCTAAAAATAGGAGGTCTTAAGAGCTCTGGCTGCTGTAGGCCACTGACTGGGAGTAGAATTGGGCCCTCAAAGCCAATCAGGGACATATGATCTGACTGAGGGGCTATTATGGTAAACACAGATTCTACCTCTTTCAGGGAGATGCACAGTACACACACAGACACACACGTGCAAAATGTTCCAGATCCACAGGTGAACACCAGTTGGTGAGTGCCACTGTGTGTTGTTCATGCACTGTGTGTGTTCGTGTGTGTGTGTGTTGTGTGTTTGTGTGTGTGTGTGTGTGTGTGTGTGTGTGTGTGTGTGAGTGTGTGTCTGTGTGTGTGTGTGTATGTGAGTGTGTGGGTGTGTGTCACTATTTAAGTGTAAATAAGCCAACACTATGGCATTTCTCCAGAAAGAATGCCTGCCACCTGGGCAATCCAATTGGATCTGTATTCAAAGATGTGTAATCTGTGTCACAGCAGCGTGATTTGACACAAGGTGCACATTGTGTTGACTGTCTACTAACACAAGCACACAAACAAGACTAGAATGAACTGGTCACCCAATGTTTAGGTCAATTTCTAAAAGAGAAACCAATCGGATTGAGTGAATAATAATATGTAATGGAAGCAATGTAGATAACAAACTACCTTTTCCCTGAGCTACAAAAAACCTGAGTGTAATTCCTTCCAAATGATGTTCAATAATAACAATTATTGGGAGCCATTACCAAATGCAAGATCACTGGCACAGGGGTCAAATTCTCTTATTTCTTTTTGGAATGGGCATTTAATAATACTGAACGTTGTCCTTAAAAGCAGTGGTCACCCTTGCTAAATAAATAAATAGATAAATAAATGTGAAACACACACACACACACACACACACACACACACACACACAGACTAAATAAATGGCAGGGCGCAACAGGCATTTGGAGGGACAACTAGGATTAACGACGACAGTAGGAGCACAGCCTGGCTTTGCCTGGCTTTGGGGCTGTCCCTGCGAGACCACACAAATATTTCAAAGCCCTGCGAAGCAGGATGGGCTGGCGGGCGACACATGGCAGGTTGGGAATGATAGGGGAGCAGATTACAGCACTCAGGATATTGAAGTCCAGGATGGAGTCCAACAGCGTGAGAACATCATCCTACTATGTGACCACATGTAATACCTGTGCCATTCAGATTGACCCACAGCCCAAATCTCTAGCAAAAACAGCAAAAGAAATGAAAAAAAAAGGTAAAACACATGCGAACACATACACACACACGCACACCCACACATGACAACCTGTTCACAAAACAGTAATAATAGCAGAAGACATGACAACTGGACTCTGGCAACAGGGCGGCTGTCAGTTCAATCCCACCACCCCATCCCCCGATCCCCCGATCCACTCTCCCAACCCTCCACCCCCTAATCTATATAACTGTTTACATCTGAGGATTACAGATTAGGACCCCAGCAATCTATACAAAGAGAAATAGTAACACTCAAATCTGATACTGGATTGTCCACCCCGGATTATATTTGCCATTTCAATACTTGACAGACACCCACATTCATAACTGAGTCCATACCAGGGAAAATTATTTTTCTTCCTTGATTTTGTGAGAATTTATTTTTCTTCAACTTGTGAGTAAGACGAATGGTAAAACTGTTGTCTTCAAAAGCTCTCTCTCCTTGAAACTGACAGGTTGACTGTGGGCCGTCAGTTGTTGTGGTCAGAGAGGCATGGCTAAGCTGATGAGAAATGAAAGATTTCCATCAGTGTGGATGAGGCAGGGTGAAGCTGAGGATGCAGATCAGCATCTGAGTCACTTTGTCATCATAGATCCATGTGTGAGCATAAACCACACATGCAAAGACAGAACACTGCCACAGCAAATACTGAAATAAATGATGGTGCGCCACCAGACCATATAAGCATACAGATACAAATGGTAATGTATTAACATACCGTTGAACATACCACTTCAGCTCTGATACATGTATATACATTACATGTATATGTAATATCACAATTTCATCTGACATTATACCATTTTTGCCAGCACAACCTGCAAAACACCATTTCAAAGCCTAATGTATTCTGGTATCTGTTGTTTCACTGTGTGATAGACCTGCCTGCATTTCAATGGATGAGCTCTTTGGTTGAGGTTGAGCTGATTAGCAGGTCAAAAGGTGTAGCCCACACCTGCCAAACAAGGAGAGCTGGACTAAACCACCGTTAGCTCACTCATGGGGACCTTCGCCACCTCCTCCTCTTATTTATGTGCTGTCACTCATCCATTCTGCAACTGCATCGGTAATCCCTCCATCTTCGGCTAATCTACCTTATCAGGCATACTGTAAATGCTGATCAGCAGAGAAGATTTAGTCCCTCCAAGGTGGCTTTTTAAAAAAAGATGCATGGAGGATCTTTATATAGTCGAGGATGGTGTAGGAATCTGTGTAGGAGCTGCAGTACAACTAATCCTACAACACGGTACACAAGGCAAAGGATGCTGTTATTTTCAGAGAGGAGCCTGGCGACACACAAGCCAATTATCTGCATCTGCCATTCACTCTTCGCCAGAGCACACCATGCCCGTGGTGTCTGGATTAACCCTGGTTTACCCCACGCCAAGTATCAGCTCTCCTGTATACACTCTGCTGAATCGGTGACGCTGGTTTCAACCAGCTTTACCTCTAGTTGTCCACGCTACAGTCCATTATGCAGACACAGATGGCCACAATAACACAGAAAAATGTCTAAGCCTTTTCCAGAAACATATGGAACAGTTATTTCTGACACAACAGACAGTTCAGTTTTTCTGACAGTTCAGAAAAGAACTTATCTTTACCGTGTGAAACAAGTCAGCATGAACAACAAACCACCTTTATGTCCAGGTGGTGTATTTTAAAAAGATATAACCTACATTATAACACCGCTTTCTCCAGCATTGCTATTTTCAGCTGCTTGTGCCAGTGTGATTTCTGGTCATTTCCAGTGTGTTATTATCTGAGCAATAATGTTAAATGTAAATAAAACATTGCTGAGGACATATAGTATAATATGGGAACCAAACAATGTGTTGCATAAGCTTGCTGAACTTGCAAAATGGTATCATATTAAATAAAATTTAAAAAGAAAGGCACAGGTTTTACCTCTCTATCTTTGTCTTTCAGATGACTGAGTGATATAAAAAACTGTGCCCTTCTTTTTCTAAAATTGGTACAGTAAGTGATCCTATTCAGCACAGCATCTACTATCTGCAATGCATGTCTCTGTTTGTTCCTGCTACCCTGTCCTCTCCGGTCACAAAGCTGCAGCAGCTGAAATCCTACCCTGGTAATGCTCTGGCATTTTGGCCTGACTTGCTGAGCCATCATCCCCACACCATACAATCAGAGAGAATTGAACAATATCATGCAAACATAGATTAAACTTGAACAATCCCAGAACACCAGCTGACCATGACTTGCCTCTGACGGCATGCCCTGCATGATACACCTGAGAACTTTATCAGCAAAGACTACTCACCTAATAGCACACACACATACCACGCAGGCTTCAGAGAACTTAAAAGCTATACCATGTTAATTCATCCACACATGAGCCAGCAGCAATATCGGCCAACCTGCATATACTGTTCAAACTGCTACAGTATTTTGTGAGCTTTCAAATAAAAAAAGCAACATTGATCTAGACTGAGTAAACCAGCTGTACAAGTTAAGAGGAATGCTTGACAACCTAAAAAAAAAGTGATTAGATACTTCTTCAACTCAACATTTCCTAAACTAAACAAGTGGTACTGCTAGCTTTAAACACAATTTGTTATGCTGATTGACAAGGCCACAAAGACCAGTTGGTATCATTGTTTTTGAACACGTGTCGTTGGGAGATATTTATCAGACTGGACAACAACATTGAATCAGCACCTTGCAGTGTCAAATGGGATTGCTTTTGTCCCTCACTGGTTGGGAATGTCTTTCCTGTTTAATGATGCCATGTTTATCAGGTATTTGCATATGCCACAGGTAAATGCACTTTCCAAACAGTAAAGGCCAGAGTTTAGAGATCCCTAAAACATTCTTGTCAGTGCCCAGTAAGGTCCCAAACCAATATCTCCATGGCGGGAGTCCAAAACGTAACAGATGGCCATCGGGTGCTCAGTGGCTGCAAAGAGGGAGCAACAGGAAAGTGGGTCAGGATCAGGGAGAGTGCGGCCAGACACAACTGGACAGCGTGCATAAACACACAGACAGACACAGGCAGGCACACACTTTCTCTCACACACACACACGCACTCTCTCTCACACGCGCTCGCACACACACATACACACACAGTCTCTTCATCAGCTATACTACTTGATCTTTTCAATGCCAACTGTGTACTCTTTAAATAAACAGTTGTGGGAGAGCTGTTTTAAGTACTTTTCTATGCCCCGACTAGTCTATTCCAAACAAATTGATGCTGCCCTGCATATCTATGGACTTAGTATCATATACATAGGCCTATAACCCATTTCACACTTATCTTAAAAGGGAAACAAATAAATGTTTTTAACTTTCACCAGATTAACGTTAAACCTCATTATTATGTAATTCCCGATCCAAACCAGACGTATTGTAATTACGGCTAGAGCACCAGGATGACTTTCTGACCCCTATCACACATATGACCTCTATAAATCCACTCCTATGTGGTTAAAGACAGCAGTAACACATGCGTGACTTTGTAAAACACACGTCCACTATGTGAAAAGCATTAATTCTGACAGGAGTAATTAAGCCAAGGCTGTTTATCAGTTATTTTGGCACAAGAAGAAGTGTCCCTGTCCCTGTCTGACCCATGGCACAACCTCATCTGTCTCCTGCAATTACAAGTTGGTGGTCACATTTTTTTCCTAAAAATTTTAATCCAACTGAAAACAAGGAGTGAGCGGTAAGTGCTATGAGTCATGTTCACTTGATCATGAAATATTCACCCCTCTCCTGTATGCTGTAGTTACACCAAGTCTATATCTATA